>JANHGN010020971.1:87499-109375 GCA_024605025.1 Megaceryle maxima
AACCTACCTTGTTTCAGCTTGAAGCCATTCCCTCTGGTTCTGTCACTAATTACCTGAGAGAAGAGACCAGCACCAACTTCTCTACAATGTCCTTTCAGATAGTTAGAGAGAGTGATGAGGTCTCCCCTCAGCCTCCTCTTCCTCAAACTAAACAGACCTAGCTCCTTCAAACGGTCCTTATATGATTTATTCTCCAGTCCCTTGACCAGCTTTGTTGCCCTCCTCTGCACCCACTCCAGCACCTCGATATCCTTCTTGCCCAGAACTGAACACAGTACTCAAGGTGAGGCCTCACCAATGCTGAGTACAGGGGGACAATCACCTCCCTACTTCTGCTGGTCACACCATTTCTAATACAAGTCAGGATGCTGTTGGCCTCCTTTGCCACCTGGGCACACTGCTGCATGTATACTCACCCCTGTAGAGAGAAATATATCCTAAAAATCTGAACAAGCACAACCTAATGGTAAGGTACACAAATGTAAAATTAAAACTACACCAAGTTATTTATTGTGTCCAGACTGCTGCAGAGCAGTGGTAGACTTTACATTATTTTTAAAGTTAAGGTTTTTCCCAAGGCTTTACTTGGAAAAAAAACAAAACAAACAAACAAACAAAAAAAAAAAACCCCAACAATAAACAAAAAAGCCAAAAAAAAAAAAAAAAAACAAACAAAAAAACCCACCACCAAAAAACCCCACACCCAAAACATTGCCTACCTGAAACAACCTTTGATCACTGTTATGACCCAACAATGAAAATAATATTTGGAGAACATAAACCTGAAAGCATACTTCAGTTAATCACAAAAAAAAAAAAAAAAGTAATAAAGCATAAAACCTAGCTGAAATACCTCAAAATTGTACCCAAGATAGGAATGGAAAATAATTAAAAAATACTGCTGCAGCAATTCAAAATGAAAATAATACTCAGGGAAAGATAACTTAGAGCTTACTGAAAAAAAGTCTGAAATTACATTTTATCCTATAGAAACTTAACCTTTTAAAGCACAACACTACCTGTACACTCAGAGAAAATCTTCCAACCCATCAGTTCAAGCTTCACAAGAAACAAGCACTCTTTAAAACACTTTATTTTGTTTCATCATAAGTTTTCTTTTGAGGTTGTCAAATTTGCAGGCAATGCATCAGTTGCTACTAATGATATAGCCAGATCTGTTCTGGTACAGAAAAAGTGCTACTTCAGTTGGGAAAAAGATAACAAGGCGCCCATGAGGAAACAGCTGATAGACTAGAGGCATCATTATCATCTGCTAAACAGAACATTTGAAAAAATACGTTTCCCATTGCCTTCAGACCTCCTACAGTTCCTTTCAGTCAAACTGACTCCTGAAAGTCAGCTTAGCAGAGCAGTTATCATCAGAAGACTTTTTGGCATGAGAACTTGGGAAATTTTTTGGGGTTTTTTTTTTGTTTGGTTTTTTAAGGCCAGGATCTAAATTTATTTACATCCCAGGATTAGCATGGTGGCAAGAACATTCATTAGAGCCAAGCAGTCCCTCACAAGTTGTCATATACAATATAAACTACACCTAGAAATGTATGCCATGCACGTGCTTCCACACACATGCCATACATCTGGTATCAATAACTGTCTTCTATAGAAATAGCAAAGGAAGCTGTGACACATATGGTGAACCTGCTGCAAGTCCTCTCACATACTTCATCCACAAAGCACCATCCTGGCTGAGAAGCTGTGACCTTGCCCAAGCATAATGCCTGTGTTCTTCCTCCCAGGGGTCGTCAGGCAAACCTCCAGTGCTACAGCAAAGACGGTCACCTTCACATAATGAGGTTGCTAGTTTACGGTTAAATAACCATTCACAACTGAATAGTTAGACAGTGGCTCTGGAACTTAATACTCCACCCAATACCTCACTGGTCTTCATAGGAAAACCAAATAAAACCAAAAACCAAATAAACAGGTGAAAAAAAAACCACCAAAAATCAAAACAATCCCAACACACTAATATAAAAGGCAACCTACATTTTATACACTTGCAGTCTAGTCTGGGCGATTCCCTTCTCCTCCCTCATCCCAGCCTCATGCCCTTAATGCACACTGGCAGAAGGGCAACCTGGGGCTCTACTAGGTTTCCAGGCTTCCCCACCTTCTCACCTGAGAAGGCAGCAGAGGCTCAGGGTGCAGCAGAGCCAAGTATTGCCAGATGCGCCCATATCCACTGACAGCTTTGTCATCACCAAATGTGCAGAAAGAGATGCTCAGCTGTCAGGTCTTTTTCACAGCTCAAGCTAATGTGTCATGTTTTCTCCAAGGACAAGTGAACTTTTAGACATCCAATGAACAGACTTTGGTCTACCAGCTGCCAGTGAAAACACATGTAGTGTCCCCATCCCACAAGAAAGCTGATCAAAGACAAAAATAACAAAAGAGCAGAAGAAAGAATTAAGAGATATTGAAACAAGTTTCATAAAACAGATGGCAATTACTGCAGTAAGTCTGCATCTATAGGCTTCAGTCAGCCTATAGATAACTATGAAGAAATTTCTTAATTACAAGATGATGCATATGCCTTATAAGAAATAAAATACAAGAAAACATCATAGAAAATATTCTTAGGTAAAATTCAGCTTTGTCTCTTGTAGGGAAAGAATGGACTTTGGCAACTCCATAGGAGTTATAAAGCAAAGACCTTTATTATCAGTATATCCCTTGGTTATATAGGGGAAGCTTTACTGATCATGCATCATACCAACAATGCTGATTGGATACATATGCTAGCCCACACACTGTTCACCCACCTAAAGCTATTACACAATTGGCCGTCATCTAACTCACCCAGTACCTCCCACATCCTGTTTTTCTCTACTTTGTTCTGCTTTGTCTTCTTGCTTCATTGCCTTCTCTTCACCATTCTTCTTCCATCGTGTCTTTTCCATGGTTCAAGGACCATTCATAATAACAGTGTCCGTTTTCTTCCAAGACCCCACAGTCTCTTAGATATCAGAGCACAGCTCCAATCTTAAGTCTAATGAGTAGCAAAGAAGCTTTGCAACATATTAACTTGTGCTTACCTTCTGTGTGGTAAAGGGCATGAAGGCAGCATCACCAAACTTCTCACACAAGAGCTGTGACCTGTGAGTTTAATTTTTATTACTGAAGACAGAGCATTGGCTTGGCATGACTTGAACAAGACAGACACCACCAATTACACTGCAGAGCAGGGTCCAAGTTCCCAACAAATTAGGCAGGGCTTTAAACCATCTCGCAACTATGATTTAAATGCTTGTTTTCCTCTCTGCCTTCTATTCCCCAAACAAATTTACTATTTGCAGTCCAGAGTTAAATGTTTCATTTCAGGCTCAGATATGAAATTTTACTGGCTTCTTTAAACAGGAATTGGAACAATCATAGCAGCTCTAAATAACTTGCTTTGCTTGCATCTGTGTACTCGTCAGACTGGCATTGATGCAATGTTTAGTTGCAACAGAGTTGAAGAAAAATAAAACAAGGTTAATCATCTGGCTTTACAGATGAATAAACATGGGAAATATGTACTGAATACAATAGATTGGTTTTAGATCATATAACAAAGCATTATCATTTAATTATGTCTCCATTATATTATTTCTATGATAAAAAATAATAAATTCAATCAGTCCCTTTAGGCATTTTTTCCAGTGACTTTCAGCGTGAACCCCATGGTTTAAAGAATGATGCATGCATATAAACTTGTGCAGACACAGAATACTCCTAAACCTTCTGCTCTCTAAAAATCATACATTGCAGTTATGTCTCTTGCCACAAATGCTGCTTCTGATAATTATTTGCAGTAGTGAATGACATGTAACGTTACTAACCAAGAAACACTTCCATCCTATCACCCAAGAAACTGAACACACAAACCTATTTAAGTCCACATCAATATTCCCATCGAATTACATTTCAAATATGCCAGGGAAGTTGGGTGTCACCGTTAAGTATTATATACCTAAAGTGCTTGATTCTTCAGTTTCTATCAAGTACTCCCACCAGCAGCTATTATTATTTTCTGTGGTGTAACCACCTGCTTTTTAAGAAAAAAAAAAAAAAAAAAAAAATCCCTTTGTGTCAATATGCAAACCTGCAGCATTCTGAGGCTGGTGTCTGAGACAGCTCTAGCCTGGGCCCAATACAGCTGATAAAAATCAAAGACTTTATTTTTTTCCCCATTTTTAATAAGTCATCAGATGCCATTAGCTAGAACCCTTTAGGCACTAGCAGCATCTCTCATTACTTTTATTGTCTTTTCAGGCAAAATTGTTTATAAATCGCTCCCAAAGCTCTAGATTCTCAAACCAACACATGCTGTTGTTTCTTTTATTTGTCCTTTCTCCCTCTTTTCTGGGTAAGTTACTAGACATGGAGCCTGTCTTTAAGATATTTGATTTAGCATCATTTATTTTACAGAATTCCATATTCAAATTTTCATGTCATGATGCCAAGAATGGAAGCCCTGATTTAAATCACCCTTTCCAAGTATTCTTATGCCACCACTTAATTCTTAGCATTTTGCTAGCAGAGCAATGACATCTTGCTACTTCCAAGACATCAACAGAATTTAGTCTGGTGTAATGAAAGAAGCATGTCCTTAAAAAGCATTAGTTAAGAAGCACAGCATACCTTCACTGATGCCTTTACACAGGTTTTTATCTCTTCTGATGTTCAGACAAAAAGAAAAAAAAAATATCTTTCATTAGAGCAGATCTTAATTTATTTCAGGGCAGACAAGGATGTTAAGATCCGGCTTGGAGCACCAAAAACTTTTGGGTTTAGTGAGACCACACATTTTTTTATACTGCTGCTGCCATTTTGATAGGCACTGCTACAACTGCAAGGCGACAAGGGGAAGGGTGATCTTTACCTTCAATGTAAAGACTTGTTTCATCACATCTTTCACAAAGAGGGTCTTCTGTGACAAACAGTTAGACACATCCATCTACCTCCAATTCACAAAGGTTAACTGAGTCATGCAACACTGGATTTACTAACCACTTACTCATGCCATGGAATACATGGAAGCTCATCTACCATATCCTAAAGGTGAAATATAATAAAAGTTCTATTTAAATGCAGAATGCCTTTTTTTTTTTTTTTTAATATAATCTTAAAAACAAATTTGAGTGTAAGCTTCCCTTCTTTGTATCTATTTTGCTAATATAATCAAGAGTGTTACTAAAGAAACTTCCTTACCAGGACCTTATATCTTTTAGCGTAGTGAAATTTCACTGCTTTGTGGATTGTTTTTGTATTGCCATTATTTGGGGCTATGGAGTTTTGGTTTGCCTCCAAACACCTTCATAGATTTTTTAGGCAATTATTGGGTCCCTTTGAGAATTGTCCTCACTTGTGTTACTCCAGCCAAAAAAGAGACTGCAGTCGTTATAAATGATTAAAAAAAAAATTGTCATATAACTGAAATAAAAAGCTACTCTTTATTTCACCTTACAGCAAAATACAGAACAGCTTATAAAGAGTTCTTTTATCAGTTGATAGAGTAGCTTTGAAAATGATACAAAAAGTTATTTTTTTCACGTATCAATGCCAAAAGATTTGGCAGAAAGCATCTTTAAAAAAAGCAGCATTATTCTGAAGTAAAGAATCCAAGGAAGAGCAAGACATTAGATAACTGTGACAGAAATCCTTACTTTTTCCTACTTAGTGTTTTCATATGTGGTTATATGAGCTGGCATTAAGGCTCACAAGAACCAGTTTGGGACTTTCTTTGTATTTTTGAAACCTGAAGATAATACAAGAACTTTGTATAAATAAGTCAATCAAATATTTGTTATTTCTTCCACTTCCCAAAACATTTCAAAGGATCACTTTTCATGATTCACAGGCAAATGAATACATTCCTTAATGTGCAGCTTCTAGGAAGGGCTAAAGATGAGGAAGGCTGTTCACGCGTGCATTGTGGATGCCAGTGCAGCCTGCCACAGGTCACACTGGGCCCGTTACAAACTTTTCTACCCTAACACAAGCAAACGTGCCTGATGGGCAGCCAGCATGGCCCCTAATCACAGGGGATGCACTGCTAGAAGCATTTGTTTAACTCAGAAGGAAAAATGGACAGGAAGAAGACACAGCAAATTGATTCTGCTTGTGGACTGTTTGGATTACCCGTGCCGCTCTGTCAGTCCTCCTGTCATCTCCTCTTCCTAGTTCGTAACCCAATCCTTGGGCATGGTGTGGCTGGTGCAAGGAGATGATTGAGCAGTCACCAGTACCTAAACCCATGTGAAGAAAGTAGATGGCATCTACAGTCTACACACAGAGGACAGCATGCATGTCCAAAATACAGCTGTATTTATTAGCCAGGCTTCAGTATCTGCAGAAGAGAGAGAAACTCTTTACCCTTGGTGGTTACCAGGGGGAAACAAGCACCAAAGTTTATTTATGCTCTCTCATGCTTGAGCAAGGATTCCTCCAGCCTGCATGTTTATCAAGTCAAAACAGAGAACATCTGTATTTGCACAAGAGCTGTAGCACCATCAATACGTGATCTTGCCATAAGCTAAAATGCATTTTCAGGATTTTTCTTATCATATGCAAAACTGATTAATTTGATACAATCTGTGCCAGGTCAAGTTCCCACACACTGCAGTTAATTTGCTAGAGATTGCAAAGTGGTTTGTATAATACATTCTGAGAGAAAAAAAAAAATAAAATTTTTTTTACTATCTCAATCCAGGTACAGTCTGAAATTCACTGCATGAAGCACAGCAGGCACTGACCAAAATATATCTTATTTTTCACACAAGCTGAGGGATGTGCTTGTCTAAATACTGCTGAAAGCACAAGGAGGCAGTACAGGTGTAGTTTGTCTCATAGCTGTGCACAAGAACAATGAAGGAGCACCAGGGAATGAGGTACACTCAGAGTCACTTATTTTTAGTGAATGAGCAAATCTAACCAAAGAACAGTGATATGCTCTATCTGAGGGGAAAAAAAATGTGGAAGAGTAAAAGAATCCTGCAGAAATTGTATTTGTGTCTGAAAAACAAAGCAAGCAGAGATGTAATTATATTCAGCCACCAAAAAAAAATTGCACAAATAACAAAACTGTAACCCAGCCACTCCTAAGCCCATGACAAATAACCACTGCATTATTCTAGTTCAAATAAAAAGTACTTTTTGATTTATTTTTTCTAATGGTTGTCTCCTCCCCAGGCTGGGTGTCCCCTGCAGCCAGCTAAATTGCTAGCAGCAGGCAATGCAGCAGCAGCACAAAGTTTACTTCCCCACTGGGTCTACTGCTTTTCAGAAACACTTTTAGAAGTTCAGACTTTTCTCCAGCTTAGATGTTAAAACCCACATTTACACTCCCCATCAGCTTAGCTGCACTCTCCTTTCCAGGTGCAAGCACTTCTCCTACCTACCCCCTCCAGCTCCTCTAAAGACTCTTCATGCCCAGCCTGTGGCTCTTATTCCCCTACTTAATGTACAAAGAGTGGAAAGAACAGAATGCTGCAGGATTATAAGGATGAGAAATTAGTTGGAGGTCAGCACATTTAACACCATTCACTGCATGAAGCTCAATTCATCATTGTTTTACTTCTCCAGTATTTAGTTGGGCACTGGTGGGAAACTATGTACCACACTGTTCTATATCCATCTCCAGAGGCTGCTGTGTACTTCACCACTTAATGTCATGGCTGAAAATCAAATAGACGACCTCAGTTCAGACACCTCCTTGCTATAAAGTGGTTGGATTTTTAGCCTTTATGCTATGTCCATGCATTTCATTATATATACAGAATTACAATCTCAGAATACTACTTTATTCAGACATCTGTTATACATAACATATAAAGCAACACAGGATTTTATCATTTCTTTAGCATTGTATGTTGAAGAATACCTGAGATCAAGATCATTGTAGTAATTTAGAATAGAAAACATAAGCCAAAACTGAGGAAATTTAAGACAAAAGTGAGTAAAGCCCTTAAAACTTACAGGGCATCTTTTATGCAGCACTGTAAGAAGAACTATTTATAAAGTCCTACTAGTTTGTCGGTGAATTCCCTGTATCCAATTTGAAACTTTTCCCTCCAATTTAATTTTTATCCCACTTGCACATAGCATTTTTTTTTAATGTGAAAATAATGCAGAGAAGATGGGGAAACTCTTCAGGTTGAATGAATCCTATAGAGAGAGCACAAAAAATCATAAAAGTACTTAACATAGACTCAGCTTTACAACAGTCACCACTCATATATTTAACCAGTACATATGCAGCCTGGTGGAGTCATAACTGGTATCATGGCCTTGAATTCAAACACAAACTTTAATAATTGATTGTGGCTATCAAGTACAGCATTTACAAGCATTTAGTAGAGCAAAGTCCACTAGGTTTTGTTCAAAGACCACATAATTCAAGCAGATTCTAGATCAAACTTAGATAATTGTAATTATATTAATACATTTAAATAGGTGACAATTAAAATACTATTTAACCACAATAATAGTATCCAAAGAACAATAAATAGACAACAGTTAACAAATCCTTAATTTTAAAGCTAGAGGACACTGCAAAGTATGGATTACATATTTTCTATGCAGCATATCTCCTCTTACTATCTTGGTATAAATTGTTTTCAGATTACTTTCTTATCTGCTGTTTTACAGATGAGGTTCTGCCTACTAAATCTGAGCAAGTTCTCCCTTTCTTTCAGATCAGAAGTGCAAATATATTCCAATACTCTGGAATTATTACTCTGTCACTGTCAACCCAATCAGCATCAAAATTGTGCTTCTAAATATAATAGTCTTGAATTTTTTTTACTGATTTTTTTATTTTAAAAAGATCTCCATTCAATCCAAAGCTCATCTCTAGTGTGTATAAATAATGATATTATTTATAGTTGCCTCAAATGCTGGGAGACAGAAATCAAGTAAAAATAAATTTAATGACAGAGATTAACAAGTACCTTTCATCAAAATGAATTTCAAATAAATTTATACGCACTCTAAAAATAACTTAATCCAATAATGTAATTTTTAATGAGTATTTCTTTCTTGTTTTTAGGGAGTAGGTATCTGATGAGAAAGAAGCTTTTATATATTTACCAACTCAGTTTTCTCCTCTCACAAACCATAAAACCTGTTTGGTGCATGAATATCTTATAATTGAAAAAAAAAAAAAAATTCCCATAAACTTCTCAGAAGTGAGCTATGTAACTCCTACCATATCAGTGTGGCCAGCTGTAGGTACACGGTTGAGGCAGCACACATTTCATCTTCATACTCTACAAGTTACTGCTTAAGTTTGCATAACTTTATAATATTTGCTTTTCCCCTGACATGCTGGGTTTTGAATATATTTCTTGCTGCTTACACTTTGCAAGGAACATCAAATGCACATTGAAGGAAAAAGGCAAAAGCCTTTTTATAATCCACAGCAGTGTTACTGATAGAGCTGGTATGTATTGTTAACACTACAGATTATTTAGTATATGCTTTTTATATAATGCTACATACAGGTACATAACAGCAGAGATCTGTGCTGAATCTTAATATACTATCATACTACTTTAAGTAACATATTAAGTATCAGCATACATTTGCTCTATATCACAGCAAGTGTGTTTTCCAGGTCCTGAAGTTCATTAATAAGACATTTAATAAAAAGCAAACCCATTTTCTTCTAATAACAAAAGCTTTAAAGGGATAGTAATTAAAGTTGTACTTAGCTGCAGATTTCCAATTTGCATGTTATTAATTTTGAGCATGCTGAGAACAATTATTATTGAGGGAGAAAATGCAAGTTCTTAGCTGCTCAAAACCAAACTCACTTTCATTTCATTTATATTGATCAGTGACCTGCTCAACTAAAAAAAAAAAAAAAAAAAAATCAAAGGGGTAGGTGAGAGGTAAATCTATACGTATTCTATGCAATAAATCAGGCAAGTATATTAAGGTCCTGGGGGGGCAGCAAATATTTACTAGACCTGCACCAAACTGATTAATGCACTTAAATCCACGCAAGGAAGGAGTCTTAATTTAGCTAGTCATTCTCAGAGACAAGAACTGACCTAACAAACACTACCCTAAAGCTGTTGAAATCCTGAACAAATGCTGAGACAGCCCATTCACTAATGACACACAAAGGAAAATTAATAAGAGATGCCAGGTTGTGGGGGCTGCTGCTTCTCAGCCACAAAAGTTTATCACCTGAGAAGATAAGTTACATACAAAGGGTAAACTGACATTTCCCATGCATCATGGCACAGGCAGAAGAAATTTGGGGAAGTTTAGACCCCTTGGCACTTTTGAGGCCTGGGAAATTTAACTATCTGATGCATGTTGCTGACATTTCTTTCAGCAGAGCCATTCTAGCCACCTCCAAGAGCACTGCCACAAGAGACTGCAAATGCAGCATTTCTCATAATCTCTAGATAAATGGATTTGTAAACTATGTAAGACAGTGTGATCAAGTGGTTTTATTGGAAGAATAAATCTACTTCCAGTCCTGTTCCAAATATATTTGTGGAAATGAAGAACCTAGAAAGTAATTCTGGTGTAGAAATATTAATATTTTTTATTAGCTGACGTGAGATGCTTTAAATTTGTTCTCAGGTTTGATGATATGACCTTTCATGGGTAAAAGGGTTTATCTCTTAAGTCTATCTATTTTTTGGTAAAATGAGAGATAATATTTAAGGGTTTTTAAAAGTCCTGACAGTTATCCAAGCAATATATCCTCCCCAGTGATCTATTTACTAGGTTTAGTATGTTCCAGTCAAGGGACAGAAAAACATTACACTGATATATTTTACTGGTAAGGATTTAATTCAAATAATGTCTTAACCCATTTCCCATTATTTTCTTCTGTCAGAAAACATCTGTGGAACACACCTTTGGAATCTAACTAAAAAATTTAAAAAATAAACCCCCAAAATTTATATTTTATTAGCTTAAGCTATTCTACAAGAGGTATTTCAATACCTGAAGAAATACTTTTGAAAAATATCTAGTAATACCTTTTGCAAATGGGAGGAGGGAATAAAAAAATTGTCAAATTATTTCCTAAGAATTATTCCATTGACCCCAGCTGGCATAACTTGATATACGGTTGACTACTGGACTACTTAGTTTGTTAAAAGGTCTCCAGCTATTGAACCTTTCACTGAAAGAAATTAAACAGCTATGAAATTAACATTTTAAAATTTTTGGTAGGATTCTAGCATGGTATATCAAGTTTTCATTTCTTTAATTATTTCTTTATGTGAGACCTATAATACTGCTTTTAATAGAATTAAAGCTGCCTCTTCTTGTTAAAGAGTATGCACTTAAGACATATGAAACTGATAAGAGTTCCAAGCTCTCTCTGAGGTGTTAGATATGTTAAGCCTAAATTGGCACAAGACCTATACAAGCTAGATTTTTAAAAGGTCTAAGGCAAAAATATCAGCTTTTCACTATCTACCTTTGCATACAAGGAACAGCAATTTCCACTGAAACACTTTAAGATGAGCCAGAAGAGTTTAGCAACTAAAACATTCCTAAGTAAAATGATTTAAAAAAATAAATGAGGACTCTAAATAATAATTTAACTCAAATTCTATGAAGTTTTAACCCACACTGCTGTCATCCAAGTATGGGCAACTTGTGGGCATTAAGACTACTAAAAATTTCTCAGTTTTACCTGGGAGCCTTTTGCTGGGACTCTCCCTTTAGGAAATAAGAGAAAAGTTTTGCTTTGAAGATAACTCACAGATGTTTCAGTAATATTTAATTACTCTGCATATGGTATACTTTCAACCATAGAGCCACTGAATGCTTAATTTCTCACAAGCAAATCACTACACAGGAGACAAACAAATAATTTTTCTGAATAACAAATACTTTTTTTTTTAATCAGTTAAATATTTAAAATATTTTTAAATATTCCTAATTCTAGGAAATGAATGAAGATTAAAATGGACAGTCTACATGCTAGATATAAAGAATTCAAACTGGCAGATGATCTGTATGGCTATCATTAAAGAAGTCAAACAGAATTACAAAATTAATCCTTTTCTTGTGTGGAAAGATAATATTTTTATTGTACCACCTGATTTAACAAAAAAAAATAATAAAAGAAACACAGCAAGTTTTCAAGAAAGTTTTCAGGCACACAGCCTCCTCTTTAGGTCAAAATGAAGCAATAACATTATGATTAAGTACAGGTTAGAACAATTACTCCAAACTCCCAGATCCATCAGTATTTTCTTTCTTAACAGAACTCTTATAAAATATTTCAACCCATATTGAAGTCTCTACTGCCTCCATTCCACCAAGTACCGTCATTCAGAGTGCTGTGCAATTAAACTACCTGGGGTTATAATCATCAGCTTTTTCCGCAAGTATTTTTGCCCACATTTCACTTTTGCTGTTATGAGTGGTACAGCCATAAAGCTTAGATTCCAGATTCATCTTTGAGGATGTTTTGTAAGTCTCCCTATAAGCTCAAGATTGAGATGTCAATAGTGAGGTGTCTGCTTCACTGGAAATATTTTCTCAATGTGAATTTCTTTTATGAGCATTGAACTGATGGCTGTTTGATATATATTTGAGCTTTCATTGCATTTCCAATTCCTTTTTTATATTATTTATAATGGCAAAATGTCAGGCTTATTTTTAAGACACCAGTGAAAATATCAAAGCATTTTCTTGAAAAAATTCAAAGGCCTGCATGCCCACAAGATTATAAGTAAAGCTGCCTGAATACTGCACAGTGCCATCCATGAATTTTCACTCACATGGGAAATAAGTCAATTTTCTGCCATACTCAGTCACCTGTAGGAAGTTTTATCAGTATAACCAAGGTATTATTAGCCAAATTGAAGAGCTATTAGCATACTCAAAGAGACAGCTCTGGCCGTAGCAAGAGAAGTTAAAAGATCAAAGGAAAAAATTATTATAGTTCTTCCCAATATGTCAGGCATGCACTTATTTTGTGTAAATGTAACAAGAAGTAAAATTTATATGTAAATATCCCTCCTTCCAAAGGAACCTTAAATTACACCAAGGAAGACTGTATTAAACTAGTAGAAGCTGCAATATATGAAGTTTAAAATATAACATTTCCAAACTCATTTTTATATCCCTTTTCTGGAAAGTTAACCAGCTCCTTCCTTCAATACAAGAAATGCTGTGAAACTACTGGGTAACTGGTATGGAATTTGAACACATTGTGACTGCTTCTTAATAAAGAACCATTTTCAGCCCATAAGAGTAGGCAAAAAAGAGGCAATCAACTTTAAGCCTGTTCACCCAAGAAACTCATGCTCCCTCAGGCAATTTTTAAGCAGCAAAAAAGGGGCTAAAGGCAGAGCGTAAACCATTCCCTATAAATTACATGTTCCTTTTGCATCTTGGTCTGCTGGGGGCAAGAGAGGAACCTTTTGCCTGCCTATCTCTGAAGTAAGCCATTTTCCGCTCTTAAAATCTAGAGCTTATGATAATCCACTGAGCAGTCATGAAGGCTGTAGATTATTAGAGCACCTTTTCTTCAGGCTTACCTGAACACCAGGCATTAGCAATAACATGGTATTTAGTTATTAAACATGAGAATAGCAAAAAAAATTATACAAGATAGAAAGTGGAGGAATGAGAGTTTTGAAACAATACAGGCTGGCATAACGTCTTTCATACTTTCCTACATTTTCATTAGCTGTCTTGATGAAAGAATGCCCATGTAATTTATTATGGCTTCTATAATAAAAACATTTAAGGGAAGACCTTCCAAATTATTAAATCCAGAAGAAAATACAATAGTGTCTTACTGTATTTCGCTCATCTCAGGAGATAAAACAAGTAAAATTACCCAACCACCTCTTGGGGCTCCAAGGAAACAAGCAGCACATCAAGGTTGTGACAAAACAACATAAAGTGAGAATTAAGCACCATAAACAACACGATTTTATCTGAAAATTCTCATTAATAAATCAGACAACTTAAGCAGAAATTTGTCTGTATAAGCTTCAATCAATTCACTATTTTAACATTAGATGGTAGAGATGCTCTTTATGATAAAGAGATTTTTGCTTATTCTGTCCTTCTGAACGCTGCATGAATAAAGGCACAGTAGCATTAAATGAATCTATCATAAAGCGCTCTTAAAGCTAAAGATGGAAGAAACAGGCACAACAGATACCACCTGAGGAATTACATGTCATCTATTTGTAGAAATCAGACACTGCTGTGTTGCTAGGAAATAATAAAAGCCTGCAGAGTCTGAACTTGCAGAATATTAAAGCTTATTTAAGGCAGGAATAAAAAGGTGACAAGAAGTCCTGACATGGGTCAGCATCAGAACCCGAGCCAGGAAATTCTCAAAAGTACATTAATATTAATCTGTCCTGATATTCATGGGTCTGAGGAAGACAAATCTTGCCATCATTCAGATCATGGCTTTGGTTCATAAAACATGCTCATTTTTTTTTCTTTCATTAAGTCTTTGATTCTCACCTCTATCGACCTATAAAATTAAACAAATAAATACATATATTCTGCTCTAGAACTGCTTACAATTTTTGTACTTTTTTCTTCTTCATAAGACATTTTTCTTACACACAACTGCTACCCACCATGTAAAACAACTACCACAACTAAAAGACAGTGAAAATAACCCCCCACGACACATTCACATACAAAATATGCACCCCCTACCAGTTCCAAGCTATCAATATTTGTTCAGTTAACAGATCTTCTAGGATAAAAATATCTCATAAGCATAAACTCAATTTTCTTTTCAAAGATGTGATCCACTCTGTATATGATTCATCAGTGCTGGCAGTCAGGAGAAACTAAATGCTCCAAGTATAATTAAGCGCTCACTCTCTGGGGCTTGTTAACCTGCTCCATTTTATGCAAGCCCAGCTGAAGAACTGGGTGAAAAGGACAAATTCAGATAAAACATTCACACAGAAGAGCCCACATGTGTACACATATGTTTTCTCCTAATCCATGCTGTACTGATTTAAGAAGGTCTCTACCAATCTACTCCGAGTTACCCATCAGCATTTCTCTGCTAGAGATTACAGCTCTCTTACAGATGCTAAGGTTGTTTTGGTGAACACTTCCTAATCTATTTCAGTCACTATGAGGTAACTGCCACCTTACCCAATTTAGTCAACAAAAACAGATTCAAAAAGACTACTCAAGGTGTTTTCACATCAGTAGCTCTGGTGGTAGATAATAATGGATTTTAATTTTGAGGGAAGCAGGTATAAATTAGAAGACAGTAACCTCTTCATCTAACACTGCTTAAGGACAGAGTTTGTTTGGTTTTTTTTTTTCACCTAGCAAAAGTAGTACTGATAGGAAAGGTGCTTGTTATCCAGAAACAGGAAAAGTTACATTAGGGGAAATTACTGTGTAAGCCACAGCACAGACATAAATCAATTCAGGCTGCAGATTAGAGGACCAACTATCAGAAAAACACAGTTCCCCAAAACCTTCCTATTTAATAGTGTGTTCTACTATTTACAAATATTTTAAGACATGGTATTTCTTTCATAATTTGATCAACATATGAGACAGTACTTGCAGTAGCACAGACAACAACCCTAACTTCCTTCCCTTCTCACAGTGTCACAAATCTTGTTTCCTAATTAAAATTAATGGCAGGGTACAATTTTTATTCTTATGTTTGTTTTACCTGACTCAACAGAAAAATTCACAAAGAAAAACATGACATAAGAACTACAAAACAAAGCTGTACAGCAATAACAGAAGCACCCTACTGTCCCAACTGATTCACTGTCACAGAATCAGTCTTAGGCCACATGCAATGAAAACATTAATTTCTTATATTATTTATCTTGTTTTCCAATTAAGATCCATTGGCAGGGCACAATCATCAATCAGTTTTCTGCACAAAAATCACATCAGTGTTACTGCCAGGTCAGGGGTATGCAAAAGTCAATCTAATTTCTTTGTTCACACTTTACACTGCCAGCAGGGTCAATATTTTGGCAAAACCAAAATTTTTTGCTTCCAGTTTTCCAATGAAATTAGTCACCATACATGGTAGATTAACTGCAGCAACTCAGCTTCTTAAGATGCACTCGAGTTTCTTCATAACGTGTGTATCAAGACATAATTACACTGTCATCTTTGCTGACAAGAATTATTAGTATTCACATTCAACTATATCTGAAACAAATGAGGTGTGCTTACTCTCCGGTCAAGATGGGAATACATGGAAATACAGTGAATATCAAAGACCTGAGAAAAAACCTTCAGAAATCAATCTCACTTTATATTCAGAATCACTCAAGCTGTCTGCAAAGGCTTGATAATTTAACAACTTCTTTATAAGTGGTAAAAGCATATTTTAATTAATATTAGCTCTCACAGTTACAAACATAAAGCCATACCATGTCATACTATAAGAAGCCATTTACTCCTGCTACTGCAGTATTTCCTGGGTGATATGTCATTAATAGATTTCATAGGTGAACTTATTATGAAGAGCTACAGCCAGAAAACTAACCTCAGATTTGAGTAGAAGACTCTTTCCCTCTGCATGAGGGTTCCCCCTTGTCTCTTACCTTTCCTTCTTTTCTCCACATGGCCCCTACAGAAAATGCTGTCTTGCCTCTCTTTTGTGCTTTCCTAGGAGCAGGAACTAGTATGTAAACAATATAGGACCACAAAGTCCTAAAAAACCTTAAGTCAAATTTCTCTGCAATTGATTAGTTACTAATTTCCTCTTCCTTGGAGCTAAAAAAGGAACAGGGCTCATCTACTATCAGGAAAAAGCATAACATTTCATATCTTAATTGCTTAGCCTGGTCAAGCACCCATTTCTAGAAAAACAAGCAAACAAAAACAAAACAAACAAACAACCACACACACAAAAAGAAAAAAAAAAAAACTGAAGAAAAACCACAGAGAAATTTAGCACTTACTTGCATTTTCTACCATTTTTTTTTCCTAAGGCAGCTCCTCAGTCAGTTCACAGTTCCAGAAGCACCTAGACATTAAGCCAGACACAACCAACAAAAAGAGGCAGATACCTCATCAGATGTTCCCAATTACTCTCTAAGGGTCCTGACCTTTCTTCTGGCCCATACAGGTGGTGTAATTCAACATCCTTGGGGGCTAACACCTTCTTTTGATTAATAGTAACTGAGTAACAGAGAGTCAGAGGACACAATGTATTCAAAATCATTTTGTTTCTCATATGTGTTTCACAAAATCAAGAAAGGACTAAACTTCTCAGTTATGAAAGTTTTTCCATGCCACCCATGAAAGTTTAAAACACCTCATTTCTCTTCACTTAAAACCACTAGATAGATGTCTGTCTCTCAGACAAATTTGTTTAGTAATAAAGCCATTTGGCTCACTTTTCCAGTGGATAGGTAAGGCTACAATTACTGGAACAGGAGCAAATTCCTCCATCTTGAAAAATCCAACAGGCCAGGCATCAGAAAAAGGAAAGAAATGGTGTTGATCCTTGCTTCTGCACACTTCCTCCTCTGACAGCAGTTTTATGTTTGAGATGCACTGACATGGGTTGTATTGACACATAGAAGCTACATGAGAAATCACAGTTCCTGAGAAGTTGCAAAGCACCTAGATGGAAATTACAGCACTTCCCTGCGCAGCCTGTTGCAGGTCTTGACAACCCCTTCTGTAAAGAAAGTTTTCCTAATACCCAGTCTAAACCTCCCCTGGTGAAACTTGAGGCCATTTCCTTTTGTCCTGTTGCTTATTACTTGGGAGAAGAGACCAACACCCACCCAGCTACAACCTCCTTTCAGGTAGTTATAGAGAGCAAGAAGGTCTCTCCTTTTCTCCTGGCTGAACAACCCCAAATTCCTTCCTGGGCAGGATATTTCAGTCTGTGTATGTAATATCTGCCTTTACGAATACCAGGAGTAACATCACCCTTCTTGTATTTAGTCACTTTTAGAAGGTTTGTATAGAGATACTGGAAAAGTTACAGATTTAGAACTTTTTTTTTTTTTTTTTTTTTTTTTATTAAAACCAAACTAAAAACTAGTTATCTGACTTTACTTCCCTCTTGGACCTTTCTTATGCTAAGCACTTCTCATCTGACTCACTTTCTTTTTTGCTTGCAACATACTTCCACTGTCAAACTAAATTTCTTTTTGCAGTAGCTTTCAGCTCCAACTCTCAGGCACTTTTTATTGAAGCATCTTGTTTGCCTGGTATAGTTACAGCTCTCTTGGGATTTATATTATAAAATTTTTTTTCATGGCTTTATAGCTGTGCAGTCAAAATTCTCATTGCACTGAAATTCAGCTTACAAGCATCAAAGAAAGAGCTTTTTGATAATATTTTAAAAGTTACATTGTAACACTTTAGTAATTTTTTTTTTAATGTATTTCTAGATCTTTACAAGCAAATCCTTCATCTTCACTCTACTCTGAATTATTTATGATACACTGTATTGAACAGAAAAAGATCTTACATTATCTATAAAAAGTACTTATTTTGCTTAAGGTTTTGATTTTGGAAAATTCTAATTCAGTCAAAGCAAAATATTTTCTTACAGAACTTTTCTCCCACTACTTCTCTCCCCCACACTCCTCCACATCAGAACTCTCCTACTGCTGCACCCTAGACCTTCAAGCTCTCCTAAGGAAGGCAGAATCTGTCAAACTTATTTGTTCCTATTTTGGGTAATCTCCTTACCCCATCCCTGCTTTGTGATAGTACTATGTAACTGCTCTCTGAAGTAGAGTTCTGGCAGCTAAAAATCAGACTACTGAGCAAGGGTTTGTTTCTTTAAGCAAAATAACAATGATTATTTTACTGACAATTACTTTGAGAGCCAAGATAAATCTCCCAAGAGAACTAAAATGAGATATCTTCTTCCCAAAAATATTTTAATGCCTCCAGCACCCAAATCAGATGTTATCTAACCTTTTAGACAATTCTACTTGGCACTGACTGTAGAAGTCAATGTTCTACGTGAACAAAATCTAAAAAGAATTGGCCAGAATGAATACATAATATAGCATAAGAAATCCTGACTCCCTAGGAATCAGACACCTTAGAAGAGCTGAACATCTCCTTATACGGATTTTATTGTAGTAGGTTATGCTTTATATTATTAGGCTCTTTACAGGTCTCTACATTCAAAACTGTTTCGTTATGAGGATTGAGTTCAAGAGACAATATCTAAAGAGTTAGCGCTTATATTTGTGTTTCTTTTATCATCTCCAAAACTTACCTTCATATCTGGTAAGTTAAATTGGGCTGCTAGCTCAAATTAAGTTTTAAAATATGCTGAACATGAAACTGTAGTTCTAGATTTCAGGGGGGATCACTGACTAAACCTGAAGAGAATGCAATGCAGACAGTGAAGGATTGTAATGAATCCTTTTCACCAGGTTATCTCAACACCTGACATGCCTTAGTCTGGCCCACCCACACACTTGTTACTAAAGGGTAGCTCTCACTCTGGATTTACAGAACTTAATAAAAGATCTCTTTTTAAGGAGGAATGGTTGTTGAGACTGTAGGTTTGTGAGCTGAGGAGGCAAAGGAGATCAGTCTCTCCAGGAGGCAGCTGCATGCTGGACCCCATTCCCCACAGCACACCACCCTTCACATCTGCAGTGTGACTGCTCACAGAATGTCTCTGTGAGCAGTCAGAACAGGAGACTTCTCTGAGACTAGAAATAACATTTCCTCATGGAAAAGTGGATATTCAGGTGTGAATATCTCAGTGTTTCTATAAGAAACTGCAGAAAGGCCATAATTTTTTACTGACCTCATTTTTACTGACCTTATCTTTGTGTGACTTAAGTAGAACAGGTCACTTCGATATAATGAAGGTTTAGGGGCCCTTCTCGTCCTCGACCCTGTTCTCAGCTGTTTACAGCTTTAACTCTTTAAGCTGTATATTTCTCTGTACATCTTCCTCAAGATCCTTTTTATTTTTCCCTGTTTATGCATCTTTACTCTTTCTCTGAGCAAGATTAAAAGCAAATGCATGTTGCACTTGCTAACCTAAATCCATACAAAAGTTTTCCTTATAAACTTGACTGTTATCTTAAATGATATAGTATACAGCAGTGACCTAGCAGTTGACAGCTTGTCTCCCTACAGTCAAGGATATATTTCCTACTGATTTTCTGGAGGAAATTTAAAAAAAAAAAAGCTCAAAATTTTAGTACACTTTCCAATCTAAAAAAAAATGGTTTCCAAATGCTATTGTACTCACATCTAAAACTGTATAAATATTTTCTTACATTTGACTCAGAACACACACAATATTCCAATTTTCTCTTGACTTCTAATGAGATATGTGGAAGCATTATTATTTAATCATGTATTGGCCCTTCCCAATTTTACTAACACTTATAAGTCTGGGGGGGGTTTTAATGGAATTTGACCAGACAAGAAATGAACAGATTGTTGAACACAGACTTCTCAAGTATACATTACATTATATAAAATACATGATACCAACCCAAATAATGCTAATGCTCAAAGGTACGTCCTGTAAGTAGGCTCTTTCAAGTGATAGAAGTTGGGTATGTTTGCAGGTTCAGAGCTGTCATTTTCTGCCAGGGTCAAGCACTCAGGCTTTGCTTGGAAATTTACAGTGTCAGGAGGCATGAAAACTGTAAACCTTGTACATGGCAGACAGAGAAAAAATATGCAGATTAAAGGTATATTTTTGCTATTTGCAAATATACTTTTTTTTTCTGCCTTCCTCTATTCCTTCAATAATTCACCCTATAAGATTTCTCATTAAATCTTAAGCATCAAGATTCTTCCAAGTTCCATAAAAATCAGGTCAATTACATGAGGGATATAGGACTGTGTTTTGATGTCAAACAGTTGCTCTGGGATTAAGTTCCATGATACCACTGAAGTTAAATTAACACTGATTTAATAAAAGGAAAGTTTTACCTCAGATATGAAAGTATACTTCCAGTGTGTACTGAAGCTCCTGTGCTGCAGTGGTTAAGAGAAGCATGGTTATTCTTTATTTGATTTGAAAATTTTATTTTGCTTTTAGGGAAAAAAAAAAAAAATTAGTCCATCCTAGTTCATATCTTCATATACATTTATAATTTATGTTCTGTTGACTAAGAGAAAAAGAAGGAACATATTAAAATTTGATGCCTGTCCTCCAAATGGAGGAGACATTTCACAACAGAATGGCATTGTTTAGCTCTGATCATCATCACATTTAGTTGTCTTTGCTGTCTTAAATATTCTTTCTATTTCTTCTTCAAGAACTGAGGAACAGGTTTTTGACAGCATTTTGATGAAATGCTCTAAGTACTGAGCCATAACTTCACTTCCTGCACTCATTCTGAACTTACTTTAACTGCTCACTGATAACCCAAAATATTAAGCTTTAGCATTTGTTCCTCTAACATGTGCTGCCCTACAGGGAAACTTTCAACAGTATTACTTAAGAAAGTTGGTTTTTTAAATCATAGAATCATAGAATTGTCAGGGTTGGAAGGGACCTTAAAGATCATCTAGTTCCAAACCCCCTGCCAATAGCAGGGACACCTCCCACTAGAGCAGGTTGCTCAGAGCCCCGTCCAGCCTCGTCTTAAAAAATTCCAAGGATGGGGCCTCCACCACCTCTCTGGGCAACCTGTTCCAGTGTCTCACCACCCTCAGGGTGAAAAAATTCTTCCCAATGTCTAACCTGAATTGACCTCTCTCTAGTTTTAATCCATTCCCCCCAGTCCTATCACTGCCTGACAGCCTAAAAAGTCCCTCTCCAGCTTTCTTGTAGGCCCCCTTAAGATACTGGGAGGCCACAATAAGGTCTCCCTGTAGCCTTCTCTTCTCCAGACTGAACAATCCCAACTCTCTCAGTCTGTCCTCATAGGAGAGGTGCTCCAGCCCTTTGAT
>JANHGN010020972.1:11115-21476 GCA_024605025.1 Megaceryle maxima
AATAAATCGTGCTGCTCCATTTCCTTGTACATCATAACTTGTCTTAAAATGGGTAACTTTTCTGTAAGAGGTTTAAAAAGCTTCCTAAAACATACTCTACAACAGTTTTGTCATTCATGTGCTTCTGAGCACACATGCTTAATTTTACTTTTTTTTTTTTCTCCATTATTTTAAATCAAGCCAACTCTCTTTAGATCTTTTAAGATCAAAACAGATTTTTAAATGTTTGTGAATTCTCTGGGAAAACAAAACAAAACAAAACAAAACAAAACAAAACAAAACACCCCACAGTTTTTTAATGTATTTATTTTTTTCTGAGCAAAGAAAACACCACCGCAGACGTGTTTGTGTCCCGCCGGGAGCGGGGCTGAGAGGGCACGGACGGGCTGCCGGCGCCGGTCCCCGCGGGGGTTGCGCGGCGCTGCGCGGCGCTGCGCGGTGCTCTACCGCCATCTAGCGGCCCCCGCCACGCATCTCGGCACCGCCGCTGACACCCAGGGACTGGCGGGACGGGAACAGGCTGAGCCTGTTAGTAATTAACAGCAAACCACCAAAAAAAACCCAAACCAAAACCAAAATCAGAAACAAAACAAAAGACAGAAATGGGAAAAGCTTTCTATTTCTCCTAGGTGTAGGGAACACACCTAGAATTTACAGGAGAAAGGCGGGATGAATGCACCAGACCATGTCTCATCTTTTGGGGTATTTGTTACTGCTGATATTATTTAGTATAATTATAATTATTATTAATAATACTGCTGATATTTATTATATATATTGCTGATAGCCAATGCCCAGTTTCTGTGTTTACCAGTGAGTGACAATTTTTATGTAGTTTTATACTATACCCGTTGCAATAGAACATGGTGTAACGGTTTTAAACTAAAAGAGAGGGAATTAAGACTAGAGAGAAGAAATTTTTTTTATGCTGACGGTGGTGAGACCCTATCACAGGCTGCCCAGAGAGGTGGTAGAAGCCCCATCCCTGGAACCATTCCATGTCAGGTTGAATGGGTCTCTGAGCAAAATCTGCTCTAGTTGAAAAAGTTCCTGCTCACTGCAGAGGGGTTGGACTAGATGACCTTGAAAGGTCATTTCCAACCCAAACCTTTCTATGATTCTGTGATACTCACTTTTAAGTAAATATGAAGTACTTAATTCTAGAATAGACCCACAATACTGTATATACCAAGTATTTATTAAAGAACCACAATAATTACAAGTCAAATACCTGCTCCTCCTGAAATCAGAAGATTTAGAGCCAGTTGGCACCAATGGTTTTCTAACATGTTTTTGTTTTCTGGTTTGTTTGGTTTTTTTTCTGCATGTATTGGCACAGGAGTCCATGGGCTGCACCAAACCATAAATGTCCATGTCAGCTGTGTATTTCAGCCTTGCTTGGTACATAATGGAGAGGATTTGGTTGGTTTCACAGAATAATGTGGAATAATGAACTTTACAGCCTATTTGTGGATCTAAGGCACTATTTCAGGATGCCCAGCAGTAGTTATTTTTACCCTTCTTGTAGCTCCACTGCTTTCCCCTTTAACTTAACCTATTGGGAGCTCTGGCTCAGATCTAACCTAGATATGTTGAATAAGATGTTGTTTTGCATTAATTTGGAAAGGATGCAAACACTGGTACTTTTACATCAAAACTGTGTGCTGCATTTTGAATGTAATTTTCAATAAAACAGTATCATACCATTGCTCTGGACATTTTCTTGCATGAAACACAAAAATTCACGATTGTTCTGTATAATCCAGGTATCCACATAATTCCTCATCTAAAACTAGAAAATCATGTCTGATGCAGTTGTGCTCTTGTTCTGCTATTGAGCTCAGCTCCTCAATGAAATGGAAAAATAAAAAATGTTAAAGGAGTGTTCTGCTCTCCTTAAAGAAATATCCCATTCTGAAGCTTGGTTTTCTACATTTTAGGTCTTTGGCATTCAGTATTTTTCTTCAGACTGTAGCTATTTCAGGAGTTTGTTTTTTTTAAGACTAAAGCTTAAAGGGTTGCTCCTATGAACATTTTCATCTTCGGTTTATACAGTGAAGTCCCCAGTGCTCAGCTTAGTGTCTTCTGCTGTTCCTAACAGCTTGTCTGATTTTCACATACAGTTTCTGCATCTCCTAGTGCTCCAGAGTGCCTTTTGTTTCACTCTCTGCGTCTCCTTTCTCAGTTTCTTGTTAAAAGAAACAGAAAACCCTTTTCATGCCCAACCGAGGAACTGCTTTCCCATCACGGGTCCCTCACTTTGTGTCTGGGCTGCCTTCCACCCTGCAGTACACAATGCCAGACAAGCTCTTCATTCACTTAATGGTTCAGAGCAGCATTGTGCAAATCAAAACAAGTTAAATGACAGATGGCTTGTGGCAATTTAATGAAATGTCTAGTCACTGAGCAGCCTCACTCCTGTAAACTGCAGTAAAGAGCTGGCTATTGTACTGCTACAGTGATGAAGCAGGCACAGGCAGTGCTGCTGAACCTGCATCTCGCAGGCTCTGCACCAAGGGGACGTAGAGAAGAGGTAGCTCCTTCAGCTCCTTCACCTCAGTCTGAAGCTCCAGAGCTGGAAGCCACCCAGCACAATCCAGTCGCACACAGTAGTTGCAGTTTTTCATCGTTGTCATCGCTGTAAACTTACTGCCTTCTTTATTGTTTCATTTAATATGTATTTTCCCCTAGTGTTTATGGTACCTTCCCACACTCTTCATGGTCCAGAGTGAAAATGAACACTGTTAAGAGACCTGAGCAGTACATGTACTACACAAGAACTCTAGGAAGGGGTGTCACTGCTGTCATCAGAGTAAAATGGAGCTGGTATTTGCACTTCCCTGTAATATTCTGTAGGCAAAAAAGTTCTAGCGAAGCCCAGTTGCTCATTTGCATCATGCTGTGCACAGTATCTGCATGCATCTCTGCATTCTCTGTACTTCTTATGGATTTGAATATTGCTGATGTCAGTGTGCTAAATTTGCACGACTGACTGTGAGCCAATCCTCAGATAGCATAACGATAACCAATTACAGCCATCAATCAAACTCCCACTACAGATGATGGAAGTGGCCCCAGTGACTTCAGTAGGAGAGAGATCCTTGCTGTCACATTTGCAGAGGAGATCATGGATACAGTTCAGTGCCAAGGTTTCAGAGAAAAAAAAAAAAAAAAGAAAAGAAAAAAAAAAAAAAAAGAAAAAACTGAATGCTTTCTGTGGAGCATCTTTGAAACGAGGGCCCTAAGTGACACAGGGAACATAAATATATGTCTTTTTGGTTTTTTTCATCTGAGTTCAAACTGAATGCTGTCCCTGGCCTTTCCCCAGTGCTGAGCAACAGAAAAATGGACTTTTTATAGGAGTTTTATGCAAGTGTGGTTTTATGCTCATGCTCTTGTATGAATATACTGATCATATTTGATTACTCATGGAAACCAGTGTAATTTGCTTCATTCCAGTCAAATGGTATTATACTAAAAGCCAAGTTCATGCTTCATTAATACTAGTAGGCATTTTGCCATTGACTTTAATGGGAGTTGAGAATGCTACATTTTCAGTATTACAACCTATTACTCAAAAAATCCTTCTTTCCCATTCATATTGATGCTCTAGGATGAAAAAGGAACAGTGAAAAAAAAAAAAGCAAAAGGAAATAACATTTCACTAACTAATTATTTAACTAACTTAAAATGAATCTAGAGAATAGGAACACACAAACCATGCTTTATAAACCTAGAAGGAGGACATAAATCAGATACATTTGAAGATGTCTGCCTAAAGTTACTCAGTTCACAAATTGTTTTCAGAATAGACCTTTCAGATTAGTGGGCAGGTTGCACAGATGAATCTGTGCCTGTCACATGGCTGTATATACCGGAGCTTTCCAGTTCACCAGGAGAATATGTGATATGAAGAGCTCTTGGTGGCATTGGTCAAGTCAGCTGGATTTGTATTTTTTCCTAATCTCTTTCCTGACTGCAGCACTTTTTCCCAGCAGCTTAGTAAGGGGACAAAGCCCTACAACCCCAACCCTCCCTGCTTCCTTCTGAATAAAGGCTGTGCATCAGAGAAACTCTGCAAAGCACTCCCAGGCCCAAGGTATTGCACTTGTGCAGGGAAGGCTTGTCCTGAGCATGGTTGAAGCCAGGGGAGCTGCTGTTGAATCATAGAATAGAATCTTTAGGGTTGAAAAGGACCTCTAGGATCATCGGGTCCAGCCTTCATTCTAACGTCTATCTATCCATCAGACCACAGCCTCAAATGCTATATCTACTCGGTTTTTAAACACCTCCAGGGATGGTGACTCCACTACTCCCTGGGCATCTTGTTCCAGTGCCTAAGCACTCTCTCAGTGAAGAATTTCTTCCTAATGTCCAACCTAAACCTCCCCTGATTCAACTTGAGGCCATTTCCTCTGGTTTTATCATTAGTAACTTGGGAGAAGAGACCAACACCAGCCTCACTACAACCTCCTTTTAGGTAATTGTAGAGAGCAATAAGGTCTCCTCTCAGTCTCCTCTTCTCAGACTAAACAACCCCAGTTCCCTCAGCCTCTCCTCATCAGGCAGGCTTTCCAGATCCCTCACCAGCTTCGATGCTCTTCTCTGGACCCGCTTCTTGTGCTGTGGTGCCCAAAACTGGACACAGTACTCAATATGTGGTTTCATGAGTGCTGAGTAAGGGGCATGATCACCTCCCTACTCCTGCTGGTCCCACTGTTTCTGATACAGGCCAGGATGCTGTTGGCCTTCTTGGCTGCCTGGACACACTGCTGGCTCATGTTCAGCTGGCTGTCCACCAAAACCCCCAGCTCCTTTTCCACTGGGCAGTTTTTCAGCCACTCCTCCCCAGGCCTGTAGTGTTGCCTTGAGACAAGGACTGGAGATGGGCAATCTGGAGAAGAAGCTGATGAGTTGCAGAGTACTGCTACTGTTGTTGCTGGGGCACCAGGGTCTGCTGAAAGCATTTAGCCCATCAGCCTTGATGCCTACTCTGTTCTCATCATCAGTAGCAAAACTGGCTTCCTAGATGCAGGCAAAACCAGTATATCCACAGCTGTTTTTTCCCTCTGTAGTAGTCTGCTGTGCTTTGTCAGTGCACAGATCCTGCTCCAATACATTACATAAAGCGCTCAGCAAAGCTTATATAAAAAAATTCCAAAAGTGATGGAAAATCTCACATTCATAATCTCGATAGAGCAGGAAAGTAAGTAAAACAGTACTTGCTCCATTAACTGATAATCACCTTTTTTAGATAATTCCCATTTCATACCTTTGAATTTAGGTCCCAGATGCAGTGATCAACAGCCAACATCAGTATTTTTCAACCCTTTGCACACTGGGGTTCTTTACTTCACCAGGAAACAACCTCTCCTGGTTTTCATGACACACTGAATGTTCATAAATGATGACTTGTCAATGATTCTTACTATGCTGTGTTGAGGGATGCTTTATAAAAGTGAAAGAACTATAGACATGACGGTATATTCATGGAATTATTCCAGGACACCCAGATAAATGAGCCCTAAAAAAGAAGTCCAGATGAGTTATTTTAGCTTAAGTTTTCCCCCCATTTTTCTTTTTTTATTTCTTTTTTTTAATTTTATTTTATTTTCAAAACCACACTGTTTCAGCTATAGCCTTGTGTAGTAATTAATTACACAACCCACTCACCAGCTATATTAATCATAGGTTAGCTTCTTATGTATATCCCAAAATATTTATTCTCTGTGCTGTCCTATTTCAAAATGCCAGCCAAAGTTTAGAGAGGGTGAACAAAGCTGTGTCCTTGAATACGTTACAGGCTCTGGTGCTTCTTTCCAATTGATGGTCTTATTTCTGAAAATGTATTGATTAATTTGCTTTACCACTACTGAGAGCAGAGGAAGAGACTAAGCTAAAAAGACAAATGAGAAAAGAGAGTTAAAAAATGTTATTTACGTTGTCATGGGATTGGCAGAAACTGAGGACACCACACCATGATCTGTTGCTCTATCAGGTCACTGAACTCAGCTTCTGCACAACACGTTCTGCAACAGAAGACCCTTCCCAGAAAATGACACTTGTAGGACATAATTTTCTGGCAGGTCAGCCAGTATTAAAATAAACCCCTAAAGGAACATGCAAGTTTTAAGGAATATCAACAAAAGTACTTAAAAAACTGTCAGAAGACTTCCATTTAAGGTACTGGTAAACTTCCTAGTGCTGAGAAGCAAACCAAAATATTGAACAACTCTAGAAAGTGGAAGAATAAGAGGCAGTTAAAAGAAGGAA
The DNA here is from genome assembly GCA_024605025.1 of Megaceryle maxima. Classification (NCBI taxonomy): domain Eukaryota; kingdom Metazoa; phylum Chordata; class Aves; order Coraciiformes; family Cerylidae; genus Megaceryle; species Megaceryle maxima. Next base: position 17,389 of record JANHGN010020972.1, read on the forward strand.
CTTGTTGACATGGAGAATTATTTTCCATTGATCCCCAAGTTAAAGAGAAAAAGAAGGAATTGGAGGTTACTGAATTGAGCAACTGCTCCAAGGAACAGAGGAAGCTTTTTTTTAATGTTGCACACACCAAAGAGAAAGGCCTGGTATACACAATGCTTTTTGATAAATCTATTTATTTAAGGTCCATTTAAAATTTGTATCCATACTCCACAAACGTGCCTGTAAAACAGCAACTTATGATCATCTCATCCTGTAGAATTCCCCAGCTCACTGCTTTTCCAGTTTGAGAGGAGGAAGGACATCCACCCATAGGCACTCCAGACATGTCACATGTGTCACCTCTGACATGTCCTGGCCCTTGGTCTCCTATTCCTGCAGCAACCCTCCAAAATAAAATGTCAGAGCAGCAGCTGATAAAAACCAAGACCCAACCACAGACCTGTGCAGCTGCCACTGCAAGGTGGTCTGACAACCATCTCCCACTTGTCTGGTCAAAACCAGACCACATCTTCTCCCTGTGTCAGTCACCCAAGTCCTGACACCCTTCCACTGATGGCAGCTTTGTGCTTCCACTTCAGCGCGGTAGTAAAACTGTCCTTGGCAATTCTTGACTTAACTGTGAGCAGTAAATCTAAACAATACTTATTCTGTATTGGCAGAAGAATGATTGGAGGGTCTGTGTACTATAATATTGCTCCAGTGCTCGTTCCTTAAAGTACACGACATGTATTTTCTGATTAGAAAATGGTAAGAATAACAACAACAACAACAAAAAGCAAGCGACATTGCTTTAGTACCATCATTCCAGAAAAGAGAAAAAGATGATCCTCACTGATCATCTTTTAAAATCAGATAACAACCTCACTCACTGCTAATTCAGACTTTCCAGTATGACTCAGGTTGTCACAGTGCGTAGCTTTCTTCCCTTTGATAAGGTCAGTTTGCCAAAAAGAACAAAGTGCACATGAGTAATACATTACTCAACCACTTGTATACACACATCTATTTTTCTTACCAGGTCTCACTATTCAGAAAGGTACAGACGAGGCATTGTGATAAAAAGGGTCATTTAAAAGACTTTGCAGAGGCTCTGTACTGTGAAGGATTGAATTTTCACTTGAATGCCTACATTTTCACATCTTTTTCTTTACAGAAATATCTTGCTGAATGTCAGGCTGCAACTGGGTGTTTTCTTATGTCACTGCCCAGGCATTTATATATTAGAACACATTTGTCCTAGGGGAGGACCACAGCTAACTCAGAGGTGCATCTTTGTGGTGCAGAAGTTCTACATCCAGTCCTGGCTAGCAGTGTCCTGCTACAGAATGGCAAAATTAAGAACATTTTTAAAATCATTACTTCCCAGGAGTATTCAAGGGACTGACTTTCATAATTATCATGTCTTTTACAGGCTGGCAGAATGCAGACTCTGATTTTTTTTTCCCTCTTCTCAGCAAATTTAAGTGTTAAAGGACAACATTTAAAAGATAACTGTATGCAGATGACAGGAATAATTGTGGGCTTGCATTTGTGAACCTTTAGCTACATGGTTAGATGAATTAGCTCCTCAGTCCTATTGGAGTATCTGCTTGATATCTGAAGCTACAGGATGCTGCACAGACAGAAAAGACATCTGAAAAAGACTGTGTGGATAAATTTAGGAAAACGTGGGGTTTTTTTTGGCTTTTACAAAGGTGAGTTTAATTTTACCTAAGGAAGAAGGATGACTCTGGTCCGATATGATTATTGGTCAGTGTATCTGATTAAACTGGTTGTGTTTTTATAGAAAGTTGTACAATGCTTACTAGTCTCCTACTGAGGTACGTCTGCACACTGCAAAATAGAAGAAAGTTTTACTCAGTCCTCTGCAACAGCCTGGCAGGGACATCCCCCAGACACCTCTCACCCCTGGGCTAGAAGTAATGGTGGCTTCAATTTCTTGTCCCTCTCCTCTTCAGGTGATCCTATTCTGGCAGGAGGGCTAGACTAGATGATCTTTCAAGGTTCTTTCCAACACCTAATGTTCTGTAATTCTGTGTTTCTTCTCACTCTCTTCTTTCCCTCTGTGCTGAGCTCTTTGCAGATGCACAGGCAGAAAAAGCTCAGCATTTCATTTGTAGAAAACTTGAATGCCATTTGAAAAGCCAGGCCGGCTTCACTGTTACGAACTTCCAAAGCCTGATGGAAAAGCTAGTTAAAGGAATGAGCCTTTTTCTCTTGTTTCTGCAGTAGCCTTTGAATGATGTTTAGTATCTTGTTCAATTAATATTGCACCAAAAAATATAATTTTATCAGTGTATTCTTGATACTTACACTAGGAAATTCTGCAACAAATATAACTACAGTGATAGCGAAATGACAGAGTGTCACAGAGTTCATTTTATTTGTAAAATTCTTCTTTCAGATCCATGCCTGTTTGGTTCTCAATAAAAGAAGTTTCTTCCACTAATCTCTTACACTTAGTTTTCTCATACTCTATTTTAAAATGCAGAAGCAAAAAGAAGGTGACAAGCTGGGTCATGAAGAGAAGCAGATCCTAACAGACTACAAAATACAAGCACTGTAGTTTTGGCAAAAGGGGAAATGAATATAACACTGATTTTCTAAAATGTGAATAGATATATGAGTTATTACTTTTTTTCTCTATTTGTTCAGGCATCCTTGGACTTTTTTTTCTTTTAACAGCCTTTCTCTTAATGAAATTCTTTCTAAGGTGCTTCTGTTTGCTATATGGTAAGGTTTAGAATAACTGCAAAAGGATGTCATAAACAGAAAATAACTTGAAACTATCTTCTGCTCTAATATATGCCTTTCCCCCCTCCAAGAAAGAGGTCACCTTTAAATGAAATTCCATAAATGTAATAATCCCTTACAAATGTCTCATACACAGGAGGCAGTACAGCTAAGCAGCATAGTACTTGGTCTTAAAATATGCGCTACTGATTCATCACAAGTTAAAGAAGCAGCTTCCCTGGCTTCCTTTAACTCAATTTCGGATTCTCTGAGGCTTGACAAAAAATCAGGAATGTTTCTGATTGATATGTTTTCTAATGGATTCCTCTTTGTATTTGTTGCAGCATCATTTATTGCACTATAATAATTTTGAGCAATCATAGCCAGTTCTAGGATAGGAGGGAGGTAGAGCCTGAGTGGATGCAAATGGGATGAAGAGCACATGACGAAGCACGATGTGCCAGACTGGGGTTTGCCTAAACACCAAAGCACTGTATTTTGACCCCTTCCTCCTCACAGCCAAGCTGTCTGTTGTCCTCCTGGCATCTGGCAGCCATTGGCTGAAATCCTCTTTTCCAAGTATTCTCTTGTTTTCATACCCTTTCTAGAGCAGCACACTCAGATGTGGACTAGAAGCTCAGGATCAAACTGTACCTGTGAATTTACACAGTGACAGTAAAAGGCTTTTCTGTGTTTTCACTCATTTCCTAATAATTACCAGCATTCAAGCACTGAAAACCAATGTCAATGATAATGTAAATCAAACTGAGTACGTGACCCTGGATATAACAGAGACTCGTTCTCTTTTTAATGACCTGCTCTGCTCGTTTATGTGTAAGATAGCACAAGCAGTCAAAACTATAGAAAGAGGAAGTTACACTATGGTGAACACTGATTTTTCTACACATTTCATGTTACGGGCTTTTGAGGAACAGTAAATTATTCTGTTACTGCATTTACTTTGGCTGGTTTTCTACAGTTTCAATTTTCTTTTAATGTGTTGTTATATTGTGCTTCTTTGTGAATTCCTTTTCTATGAGTTATTGTTCTTTTATGATTCTGTGATTATTTGCTCTTCCTTTTCCTTCACAAGAAGTAATACTTTAAATAATTTCTTTATAAACTCAAGTAAAATGTCTGTTGAACCTGCATTTGCTGTATTCATCCCTTTCTCTTTGCATCCCCATTCTGTAGCCGGGTCTGAACTTGACATCTGTTGCTTTTGAACCAGCTTTCAAGCCATAGCTCATTTCACTTATTCCCTTTTTAAATTGTACTTCCCCAAAACATTCTTGTCCTTAACACCATTAAAGTGGTTATCCCTCTATTTTCATGATTTTGTAATTTTATTACTT
>JANHGN010020972.1:30803-43326 GCA_024605025.1 Megaceryle maxima
AGGAAACTCTATTAATAGTGTTATATATTTATAGAAGGAAGGAGCTTGAAGTGAATGGGTGAAAGAAGAAACTTGTTCAGGTTTTAAAATCTTTTCAGTTGAGTGTTTTTCTTTCTAAATATTCAGAGAGTGAAAGGGTACAAATTCATCAGGGAAATGGATCTTCCTAAGACACCATTTGACCAACCACTTTCTCAATGCTCTAGGACAAATTGTGTCATTCTTGCTAAGAAGGAATGGACTCTGAGATGACAGAAGAAAGGAATCAGTTGCATCAAATTGCTGACGTAAATTTATTCTGAATGGTTCTCTCTGCTGTGGTGTTTAAATCACTGGTGGTTGATTTTACTGGTATCCCTTCCATCTGTACCAGGAAAGGAGATGAAATAGTTATGGTGGCAGGAACAGAGTTTTATGGGAATAGATCCACTCTCAAGATTTTGAAAACTAAAATCCCAGGGGTATATCTGCTACAGGGATACTACACTGCACTGAACCTCCTGCAGAGCTTAGCTACAGAATTAACCTCTCTTAATCCAGTGTGCAGGCAAGAGTCTCAAGCTCCAGGGAGGATGATGCAGGAAGGTAGGGTCTCTGTATCCAAGAGTCTCAAGCCATTGCCATCACATTTTACTTACCTTCCTAAAAATAGATTTTTCAGATCCAGGTGTGGGACGTGGAAACAAGACATCCTGACATATGATACCTGAAGAGCTGCTGTTGCTCAGGACCTGGAAGACTGAGCTCTGGCATGGTGGCAAAAGAGCATAAGAGGTTGGATCAAAGCGCAGCATTGCATCTCAGTTGGTGGTACAGTGGGTCTCAATGCACTGGGGGTAGCAAATCTGATGGAAATGGGTCCCTGTGGGCTGAGTGCTTTCCAGGGACATCAGTGACCAGAGATGACAAGTCATGAGAAAGGGGAGACAACATGTTGTAGAGAAGTGAGCTATCCAAGGGACATGTGTGCACCAGATATTGACACCAATGGATGGAAAAGCTGTTGGGAAGATTGAGTGCCTGGTTATGAGGAACCCATGACTGATGAATTGTTCTGTTTTCCCCAGGCTGATATTGTGGTCCTTTCCATCATTTTTTTTTTTAATTTTATTTTTAAACAGAGAAGTACTGTTTAGCAAGAACACTACAGTGAAAATAGCCCCCTTCATATCTGAGTACAGCCCCATCACTGCCATCAATACCATACAGGAGCATTTTGTAGGTAAAATTCAAGAAAAGGTGAGTAAAGACAAGTAAGGTTACATAAGGCCAGGTTAAGAAGTTCAAGTTGAAAAAAACCTAAAAATCCATACAATCAGATATTTCCTTAAACCAGCTTGTTTATTTCCATGAAAATTTTCCACTGCTTGAACCTCTTAGAATTTAATTTGCAACCTGACCTTAGTTTCTGTGGGGAAAAAAATCTCCATGAAAAGCCATCAGAAAGACGAAAGGAAAACTTCTCATTTGAAACAGTCTTCTCATCCCATGGCAGTGTTATGCTTAGGGCTCTGTTCAGTCACCAAGATAAAAGTTTCTAAAGTCATTTGAGAAGCCTTGAGGTGTTCTGCATGTCTGAAATGTCAGAAGGGTTTGGGTTTCCACCAGGCATGTGGAAATGCTTGTCACGATTGCCAGATTTGAGTCTCTAAGGGTGTATTCCCTACAACATATACAAATCCTGCAACTGAATCCTTCATTATTTTTTCCTGAAGAAAGCCACTAATTTTACTGAGGAAAAACTTAAACTTTTTCCTAGCTCCTCCAGATCCAAAACCCACATCTATTTCAGTGGTCTGCTAAACAGTTCCAAGTCTTTATACATCTTCAGGCAGGATTATATTTTATTTATAGGTCACTGTCATAATTTCTATGTTTTCCCTGGTAAATCTCATTTTACGACCACCTTTGTCATTTATTAAACTCCTGACACTTCTGGGCAAACAGAAGCCTGCCCTACCTAAGTTTATGCACAGGTTTACCCTTGGAGTAAGCTCATCAGAAGTGCACATTGGTAGGGACATTAGTGCTGGGGGCACTGCTGCCAGCTCCTCCTCTTGCTCCTCCTGACTCATATGTTTACATCCCCATAACTTGCCAGCACTTAGTTATCATGAAGGAATTTCAGTGAAGCATAAGCTCTGAAATCAAATGTGTATTGCAGTAGTAGACAGAGCAAGGTCAATATTCCCCTAAAATCTGAATTAAAATTCTGTTAGTGCTCTTTCTCACTCAGGAGCTACAATAGCATATACATATATGCACCTGCTCAAGCTGGTGTTCTTGCTTTGACCACTTGCTGGTAAAGTATCTGTGATTTTCTCAGACTTAAAATATTTCGTGGGATGTTTAATTTAAACAAAAAGTGACTGGCAGGTTTTACAAGTCCCAAATAAACCTGAGACCTTCACCAAATCTATTTTTATTTTTGCCTCTGCTATTAAGCTGGTCATTGGTTCCCATGAGGGAGCTGGCTCAGACACACTTGGCATCACACTGGCACGTTCTGATGGCCCCATCCATCATGTATTTTGTTATTACAGTGAAAGTCTTTTCTCATGAGTGGAAGATGATCTGGATATTTTTTATTTCTTATGCTTTCTACGTGCTAGTACTTTGCTTGAAAAGTCCTGTGTCTATGAGCAGGGGTGTTTAATAGGAATGTTTTTCTCTTTCTTGCTCCCCATTGAAGTGTCAGTGATTCCTCTTCTGTTCCATTTTATCCTCCAATAGAAACACACATTGGAAGGTTCATAAAATATGGGTCTTCCTCCTTATCCAGGATCAGTGACTTTCCATGAATTCCAGGACACTTGTATGAACTCAACAGTAAATGCTCAGTGCTTGTCAGGAACTGCAGAAACTGGTTTTGGTAAAAAGAGGGATTTTGCATTGAGGCAAACATGGACTATTTCTGAATGTATGGCTTGTGATTTGTGCATGAAATGAACCAGATGAAAGTCTGCAAAGTGCTGTGAGGAAGGGAACCACAAGGCTTCATACAGCTGTAGCAGGAGATATCCTCAGGGGAAATTAAGTAAAGGAAGACTTGTTTTGTGCAATAACTCTGGAGGTTTATAGTCAGTAGTAGGCTTCACACAAAATTAATGCAGTAGGGCTGTAGAAGGCATCAAAGGTGCCTGAAGTACAACAAGGGTGGGATCAATAGCCAACTTAAACCAATAGTCAAGCTGTCCCTTCTTGGTGTCCTCAAGGCACACTCACTCATCAGCAGCTCAAGGTGTGCATATTCTTGAGAGGGTAAGAGATTTCTTATGTTATCCTAGATTTTATTTTTCACTTTGGTCTGAGAATTTTATTCACTCTCTAACATAAACAAACACATTTAATCATCCTAAGGCAAATTTGACCGTTTTCCAGGAGATCAAAGCTTTGGTGACATTTGCAAATGGAGTGTAAATGCTAGCAACATGTCAGTCTTTTCACCACACCACCACTTAGAGTGTCTGGGACGCAACCCTGCTTGAATCAAAAGGCTGCCAGCTAAGCAAATATAGTGAAATAGTGGGAGGGACAGTTGGAGAAATTAACTGCTGTGGGCTATAGTTAATGAGTGGTTTGACAAGGAGAAAATCATGGTCATTAAAGTGTACAAATAGAATGGAAACAAAACTAACACCATGAAAAAAGAGTTTGTTCACATACATTAGAGGCTTATTTAATCCAGAAGTTTACTGACTTTTTGTAGGATCTACCCCCAACCAGCTACTGAAGATTTTCCAAATAGGATCAGTGAGATCAATCAGAATATTGAAACTTTGAAGTGTGGGTAGCCTGCTGGGTAAAAGTATGCAAAATATGTCTAAGACTTCATTAAAAAATGTCTGCAAGACATCTTCCATAAGATATGCAAGTGTCTGGTAGCACTGCCTCATTAAGACAAAAAGCCCTAAATGGTCACTCCCTGAAGAGCAGGTGTTGTGCCACATGATGGCCAGCCACAGGGGCATTCTGCTTGTGCCTGTTGTGCTCCTAAGCAAGAAAGCCTCCACCGGAGGAACCAGGTTTGCTTAATGCAGTACTGTGGCTATGCCTAAGAAAGAGATGATGATATCTTTCAGTATTCAGACCCTGCTGTCCACCTGGGTGGCCACTCTGGTATTTAATTATCCCAGATGAAGCATATGAAAATCAGGCAACAGGACAAGGGAGCCATCCCTGGGATGGGAGGATGACTACATGGCTCAAGGGACATTTTTAAACATTTTCTGCTTCCTGTGACAGGTCTGGTTGGTTTGTTTTTTTTTTTCTTGGAAGGTAAAAATGAAAAATTAGACTACCCTGAAGATATTGATACCAGACACTTTGGAAAGTATTCCTTTGTTCTAATTTCTACAGCAATGTTCATATTAAAGCTTCCCTACCCTTAATTTTAGAGCACCATTGTAACTGTCTTGTTATTTCCAGTCACAGAGTATTCACAGCCTGCACTTGCATATACATCCAGGGCACAAAAACCACAGAACTGTTGAAAGTGATCATGACCAGCAAAGGTCATGGTACCTAGAAAATACAAGTGATACATAACTTTGTGGTTTCTTTCAGAGCACATAGTTAAAAAGCAAAAATGTTTTTCTGTTTTCACGAGTGCTGGTTAAGCTCTGGCAGAAGAAGCTGGGGTTTTTTTTCCTATTTTCAGTTCTTTTAAATAACACCAAAGTGTCCACACATCAGTTGTCAAAGCTGGTGCACAACTTGGGAAGTGTTTTATACCGATCGCCTTTCTTCCCATTAATTGTCATTAATTTATTTAGTCTTTTCAAAAAAAAAAAAAAAAAAAAAAATTCTGGACAAGAAAACCTTCTTCCATTACCTGCTTTATAATCACCTTACCTCTAGACTCACAAATTTGCTCATACAGATGTATCAAGGAAGTAAGATCCAAACTGAAGGCAGCATAAGTACGACACCCAACAGCAGCTGCTTGATTTGTTTTAGCTAAACATGAGTTTCAGTTGTGATTTCATATTATTAAATACAAATAAGAAATAGTATGGTGTCTATGTACAGAGGATATTCCAAAAGAAATTATCTGTGCCTTGAATTTACTGATTTCATTGGTTTTCCTTTTTCATTTCCTTTGTGCCATTTTTGCTCCATCAACCCCTGTTTCCCCAGTGACATAGCCTGATATCCTGCCCTAAGTAATCAATACATAAACCTGATTTTTTGTTAATGAACTGTGATTGGTCTTCTAAATCATGGGGTACTTCTTCTGTCTACTTTAGTCAAGTGTACCTACATTCTTAGAAGGAGAGTCTGAAGAAGAATGGAAGTTTTAATTTTGCTAGACATGAAGTGAGAAAATAATGAGATGAGCAGAAATGCATTTCAAGAAACATTGTTTATTTAGGTTGCCTGAAAACACAGCCTGAAATATTGTTCTTAAAAATAGGCTACTGGAAGACAAAGTGACCAAGTCCTTGAAAACCAAAATTTTCATTTCAATTCATTCACACCATCTGAGTCTACACAAGTAGAAGGTTTAGTTAGGTGGATCTCCGGATTGTTTCATTTCCTCTGGCAGGACTTTGGAGCAGAGGTTGTGATTTCCTATGTATTTGGTCTAGCAAATAATCTGACTTCCTTCAAGACACAAGCACAGTCCTGATCCACTTGTTCTACTTCATAGAATATGTACAAGGATTAACATGAAGATAATTTCAAACATTTTATAATTATTGATAGTATTTCTTAAATTATTACATGAGAGAGAGGGAAGTAAGCAGGTACCACCAGAATAGAGTTTAGTGGTACAAAAATGAAAGAAGCAGGTTTTGAGGAGCGTAAGAGAGCATGTTTTGTGTGTTTCAGATGTAAAAAGAAGACCAGGGTTTTTTTCTCTGGTTCATACATATATAGTATTGGGAAATTACTGCATAGGTAATGCATGGCATAAATACACCCGTATGTCATATGCCTAACTCCACATTTCACTAATTACTTTCAGTTGGCATGGAAAATTAGGTTCACTGTTAAAAGAAGGATGAACTCTATCACCAGCATGTGCAAAATAACCTTGTTTTCAGTGATTACCAAGATTTCACAGAATACTCCTAATGAAATAAGGCAGGTTTGCTATTTTAATTTACTTATTATGCTGCAAATTCTCTACCATACATTGTATAAATTCACAGGCAATATGCTCAGAGAAAGAACATATCAAAGACAGGAGACAAAAAAATGACTTGAAGAAACTAAAGTTCAGCTTCTTGCAGAGACTGATTTGCTAGTTTACATAATGGCTTTAAAAGTCAACCTATTAATCTGTAAATCATAATATTCTGTACTTTCTTTATCTTGGGAAAAAATAATGGTGGGGGTAGGCACATTAGAAGAAGCCATAGTGCTGTTATGTGACCACATTTTAAAAAATGATGAATAGGGGTTGAGGAGCTGTGACATATAGCTCAATTGTAGTTTGAATGGTGATGAACATCACTGTGTTGAGCAGTCTGTTATACTAAATTCATGTTTGCATAGTTTGACTCATCACAGCTGACAGTGCAGAAGCAGGATTAAACTGATATCTGTGACACTTCAAATAGTCCCAACATACACATTTGCAGTTAAACCCGGGATGAAATGTACACTGCTGGACCTGGACAAACATTTGTTCTCTGAAATGGTTGTATGCACCCACTTTCCTTTACTGTGGTCTGAAAGAAAGTTATAAGCATGAATTTAGCAATGAGAGGTGGCAGCACAAGAGGTTTTATACATGGTATTTGCCTTAAAAAAGTTCAGTGTCATTGGAATGATGGGACTTAGAGCACTGCAGTCCTTGAGAGGCTGGGTTTTATGCCCTTGGAGCTCCATGCTCATTTTACTGTTACTGGTAATGGTGTCAATGTGGTTCAAGAGCTATCATAAGCATGACAACACATCTGAGAAGGTTCAGCTGGCTGGATCATTCAAATAGCTGAACTTTCTAATGTCTCCTTTATCTCTCTTTTGGAAAGAAATAACAAGTGGACCATTAACAATACCACACATAGATTTTCACCACCGAATCAAGGAAATAGATGCATTTATATTTTTAATTTGGGTGTGAGGAAGCTGCAGTGCAAGATATCAATAGGATCAATTTCATAGGAGTGAGAACTGTTGATATCTTTTTCACAGGAGAGGGATGAAGTATCCTTTGTGGAGGTGAGACTAGATTTGCCTCCTAGGCCCCTGAAGCTCCTATATGAAAAGAAATGTCATTGTGAGCAATTATTAATACATAATTAAATGTCAGGCTACATCCATCTTGTTCGTAATTTTCCCTTCATTTCAAGCTTTAATTTGTGTGGCTCAGAAAACAAGGAGTGGAGATGTTTTCCACATGAAATACAGAGATATCAGAAGGATCTTTTGATCCAGTACTGGCAACACTAGTCAGAAAATGAAACCCAAAATATATTTTTCCTGAAGTTTTATTTACAAAGAATGTTCCACCCAGAAGTGAAAAGAAAGAAGAGAGATGGAGGTAGCATGAAAGAAACCAGGACATTTAAATCAACTAGAAACAAACATCTTGAAGGAGGTGCTGATTTGCACCAAGCAGAGCTATCCTGCCAGTGAAACGAGCAGAGTGAAAACAGCGAAGATTACTTGCATTGGATTCTCATCTGAGCTGTACCTCAGTAAATCACCAACACAGATAGAACAAAAGGGTGACCCCAGTGTTAATATATTGGGAAGACTTCAGCAGGGTTTGTACTAGTTATCCAGACTGAGAATGAGAATTCAAGCCCATACATGAGTCCCACAGTGCAGTAAAGGAGGGTGGTTGTTCCCCCAAAACAAACACATTTGTAGAATAGCTTGAAGTGCAGAAATAGCTTAAAATAGAGAAAATGTGTAGTGTTGCAATAACACTTTTCTCCTGTGCACCTAGGAAAAAAGGTTTAAATACCAAAAAAAATGAAGGTATTTTTATTCAGAAAGATAATCAATCTTCCATGGTGTGGTAAAGGCTCAGGTCAATGCCTGCTCCATGAGCTAGTAGAGGAAGGGCAGCAGGGAAAGGGAAAATAGAGAAATATCATCTTTCAGATGCTACCATGGTGCCATAGTGCTTGTGACAGCCGCTGTGATCTCTTCCCACCTGAACCAGGCACGTGAAAGGATGTCCATTCAGCAGGATATTTATAATTCACACTTTCATCTTTATAATTAGATATCAAAACACATAGTTTCACGAGCAGGGAAAGTAATAAACTATCATTTTCATAGGATATTTCCCATATAGTCTCTTGGGAATTTAATAGCATCCTTCACAGTCAGAAACTTTATGGGAAATTACTGTCTTTGATGTTCAGCCTAGCTAGAAAGCTTCGTTGAAATTACCCAAGAATTAAAAAAGTTATTCATAGAGGAATAAAACAGAGGACTGAACAGAACACAATCAAAGAGAAATATGCATGTTTTCTTTTGTAAGAATCAAACAAACCTTTATTCTTGAGGCAAACAGATGGAAATCACAAAGGTTTGAAAGCCATTAATGATTAATCCACCACCAGTGGAGCTTGGATCTTGTTCCATAGGAAGCTGAAGAAGGGATGACACACCTGGGCATAGTTCTTTCATATCAGTTCAGATATATTAGTGCAGTGCTGGTCACTGTCTACTCATAACAAACTCTAAGCAGAGGACTTCACTACTGCTTCTTGAGTTCTCTCCTGGTTTCCTCTTTCTCCCTCTTTTTTTTTTTTTTTTTTTCTTCCTCTTCTTAACCTCCCTGCCTCATTTATGTGCTGAATTTCCTACAGTGCAAAACTTACTGCCCCTGTAGCTCTAACGCAGCAAGCCTGGGCAACAGCCACTGGGAAGACAAACATCTCATGAAAGCAGAAAGATGGGGAAGCTTAATCACATGCATCTTTGTGACTGAGATAACTACTTGCTTCAACAGTGCAAACTATGGAAAAGGTAATACTAATACACATGACCACTTTTAGATGAATTTTTCATCCACAGTTTCCAAGGCACTTTGCATTTTATAATTATTCCTATTTATAGTGAGGATACAAAAAAAGCAACTCAAATTATTTCTTAATCTACTCAGTGATAAATAGGATTAGGCAGAGACCTTAGCACCCACCTCTTTGCCCATAAATCTGTCTGCTTGACCACAATAAAGAAGTGAAAATTTTTGTCCCATTGCTGTGAGGTTATTGCATGGTATGAGGGCAGTGGTTGAAGCCTGAATATCCCTTTCATACAGAAAAGGTTCACCAGAAATGTAAACTTTTATTTTGTCTTGTGCTTTCTGTTTGAAATTTATTTTATTATGCAGTCCCCCTATGTTTTAATATGATTTTATTTAAAAAATTCCACAATTGCAAGGATGAAAAAGTCACATTTCAATTCTAAATGTCATTTGCTTCAAAAGAAGCACTATGCTGGTAGTTGCACTGATACACAAAAGATCATGAGTGGATGAGCATTCATTTAAAATATATCTGTCTATGGCTCACTCTGTTTTAACTGAGAGCTGAACCTGGCCTTATTCAGTAGAATACCTTGGAGGAAACCTAACATACTTATTTCATCTCTGAGCTAGGCTGTAGGAGATCATGGGCTTGGTTCTTGCTGCAGCACCAGAGGTGCTCAGCACTCAGATGGCAAATCAGCAAAGCACTAACACTTAAGAATCCATATTGTCCTGCTGACATCATTGTGGCCTCTCACAAGGCTAAGTGAAGAGAATTTTTCAGTGTTACTCTGCTAATACCAAAGCACCTTGAACAACCATTTGGCAGAAACTGTAAAATGACAGCAGAACCTGTAGTTTGCTTGGGATTATTTGGGTTTTTTACTGGTGAGTAGAAATTTGAGTAGTTCATAATGTTAAAACCACAAAAAAGCTACTGAAGAACATCAGTGAAAAATCACCTACCTTTCTTTTTAGACAAATTCACATTTATACTGTGATTTGCATATTTTTCAGTTCAAGTTTGAATGTGTATATAACAATTGATGGGTGTCTCAGATTAAAACTTGAAGCAGGAAGAATCTTATTGTATATGCATACAGACACATATACATTTTCCCCTAAATATTAGTTATCTGTTTCATAGAATGTATGCATGTATAAACATACTTTATATACTTTATGGCTTTGTGTGCAGGGTATATATGCATATTGTACATAAATGATTTATTATTGAAATGTCAATGTTTTTAGATTACACTGCATAGTAGATGAGCTATCATTAGCAAAAAAAAAAGTATATACAACAAGAGAAGAAGAGAACAAGGCTGACAGACTGTTGTAGTGCTTTGGGTATTTCTATGTGCATGCGTGTGTATGTGTGTGCATGTCTGTGTCTGTGTTTGAGTGTGTCTGTGTGTGTGTGTCTTTTTTTTCTCCTTTAGCACCCATCCCTGCCAATCTTTGCACTGCCAGTAGGGAAAATCATATCCATGGCAACCAACTGCACCGTTCCTACCCACATCAATGATGCCTCCAATCTAAACTGTCAAATATTCTATGCACATCATGTAAAATAGGTCTCTTTTCCTTATACCTCTGTGCATCTAGTTTCCGTGGCTACATGTTTATGTAAATGAGAATTGTCCTTTTTCTCTCAGGTTGATTGAACACTGAATTTGTTTTGCACTTTGGCATGAAAAGCCAGGCTTTCTTGCCACATGGTATACCACATAATTGCAAAAGCTATATAAGAATGATAACTCAAATTAGTCTGATAATGCCAACTACCTGGTTTGTGAGGAAGACCTGAAGTGTGCTTTAAAGAAAGAATTTTAATGTGGGGCTGAGATATGCGAATGATGTTTAATTGGTTCTCCAGAGTGTACTAATTTTCAGGACTGGAAAGGAAGTATTTGGATTGTTCTTTATATTTACTGAAAAGAAGAAAACATCCTCCATAAATCCTGAATGAAAAATTAGCCACATTTTTTGGTAAAAAAACCTCACATTCCAAAGATTGGCCTTTTAATATGTGTCAGGGAAAAAAACTCCCATTAAACACTCTGGGCTTCTACCCCACATTTTAATAGACATACAGTCATAATCCGTTTCCTTGGCCTCCTTTGAATGGTGATACCTACAATAAACTACAAATAGCCTACAATAACCCTACGAATCCCAGAGGAATGCTCAACAGAGGTGCTAGTGTGCAAAAAAAAGCATGCAGCAGTGCTGAGCCCCTCTGTTGTTTTCCCACCTGTGGTGCTGAGTTTGGAGAAGATACTCCCAGCCACAGCACCATAACCTGTTCAAGAGGTTGTGCATAACATAACATAACCAGCATGTTCCAGAGGCTTTGTAAGGCTTCAACTTTTGCTTTTCATGCAAGGAAATATCTGGATGTCAGGATCTTGACAGTGTTACCCCATAAATAAGAAGTTCTGGACAAACAATATAGCATTAAAAATGGGTGTTCTTTTGAAGCAAAGGCCTTTTGGTGTCATTTTTATTTAATTAACAAGAATAAGTTGGTTCCTAAGACTTTCTTGTATGCTGTGGGCTGTGGGGAGGGTGAAGCAGTTGTATGAGTCTGTGACTCAGCAGTGCAACCATCAAAAGCAAAATAGTTCTTGTCGAGCAAAACAGCTCCAAAATGTTACTAACAGGGAGTATCCAAAAATAAAGGGGATTCCTGTTGGCACAAATGATCTTATTTGAATATTAGCATGTAAGTGTGATTACCTTTTATGAAGTTACAATTAATCAAAGACAAAAAAAAGTTATTTGTAAAACAGGTTGCTCACAAACTAAAATGCATATTTTCCTGTCAATATCAATCCTCTGTCAACTGGAATCGCTTTATTATTCTTTAACCAGTGAAATATAATACACTCAGTGCTGTACATACAGCGCATTACAGCTCTGAATAAAGCATAAATTACACCAGTAGAGACTGAGCACTGGTGTTATACCCTCCTCTGTGGAATTAAAAAGCTCAGGGAAACACCACTCTCCTGGCAGCCTCGTGTCTGGGAAGATTGTCTCCAGAGACATTTGCCAGGAGGACAATTTCCAAAACACCAGCTTGCCTTTTCTGAAGGGATCATGTGGAATCTGTGGAAGGTGACCGCAGACAATAAAAATCAGGATTTCCCCTCTGGCCCAGGGGAACTATGAGATGTACTATGTGGGATGACCTCACTGGAGCTGCCAGCTTCCTTCTGAAGTTTCCAGACCATCTGCTCATAATGGAGAGGTGTTGGGAACCCAAACTCTGCTTGTGGCTGCTCTAGAAAAGCTCCCCAGACAGACACGGGGAAAGAGAGGAACATGAAGGAGAGAGAAACAATATTTCAACCACAGAAGACTCTCTTTCTCTACACCAATAATTTAATTTCCTACTATGCTTATGCAGAGTTTCACACAGAAAGTCAGAATGAGTACTGTGTGCATTTTGAAGACATGTAGTCCTAATGCCACCTGTTAGACCAGGCTCACTGGCTACATGGATAGCAAAATTCTTTCATATCTGGTTTTTTTTTTTTCCCCTCAATTAGTGACTTCAGACTAACATGT
>JANHGN010020972.1:48643-59005 GCA_024605025.1 Megaceryle maxima
TGAAACATATGGTATCTCTAGGAGTCTAAAAAGCTTAACCAGGAGTTCAGACTCTGCTAGAATAGCTGTAGGACACTATGAGTATCTTTCACAGGGGAGCTAAAATACTATTATATTCCTTTTTATGGAAATCAGCATTAAACATACAGTAGAAATATGCTGTACTTTTTAATCTTCAGAAAACATGGGATAAATTCTTTTCACTGCTCCAGCACAGATCCTTAGGGAAAGGCTACTAAGCTTCTCAAAAAAAAAAAAAAAAAAGCTTCTCAAAGAGTGAAGTAAAACATTCAATTGTAAACAAATCAGAATGTTGTAGCAGAAGGCTAAATACTCAAAAATGGACATTGTAATTTTACCAGAATAATGCACTTATATATCCATGGCCTTTTTTGTAGGGGCTGGATGGGGTTGTGGTGTATGAACTCTTGACTATATATCTTGACTATATATCTTGACTTGATATATATATATACTTGATCTTGACTATATATCTTGACTAATATCCTTCACTCAATATTTGTAATAATACTCCTACATTAAATGTACAATTCTGCAGTTCTTATTTTTGTATGAAGTAAAGGAGTAGATTGTCCCTGTGAATCCAGTCTTGGTATGGCCTCTTTTACTGGTGTGACTTACTTTCCTCTTATCTCAAATGTTGAAATGT
This sequence comes from Megaceryle maxima, assembly GCA_024605025.1. Classification (NCBI taxonomy): domain Eukaryota; kingdom Metazoa; phylum Chordata; class Aves; order Coraciiformes; family Cerylidae; genus Megaceryle; species Megaceryle maxima. The sequence continues at coordinate 49,314 of JANHGN010020972.1, forward strand.
AAGTGTGCCTTTCAGCTGCCTCTAGTTTTATACAGTTAAAGTGTCACTAAAAATAGTGTTTTCCATTGATGAAATTGATGAAGAAGGGTAATCAAGCCACTGGCATTACTTTCAGGTACTCCCTCAGAGCAGCTAGTAAGCTTTTGTGTTTGGATGTGCAGTGAGGAGATTCAGTGTAGAAATCACTGAAGGAGAAAAAATATGGAATAACAAGGCATAATTTTTTTACCATAATCATACCTCAAGGATAGATTATGCCTAAGTTTTGAAGTGAAAATCCAATTTGAATGCTAGGCAGGAGCTATGCAGACAGGAAAGGTGCAAACCAGATGTACCAACATTTTTCTGCAGCAGATCAAGTGCAGAACTGATGCAGAAAGTCTTTATATACATTTAGGTGACTAAGTAATGGAAAGTGAATTGGAGAAGTAAGGAAAAGCTGATGGACTGTGACATTTCTTCTGTTTATATGCCTACTTCACTGACACTTGACAGTTATTAAAGTTGTCCTCTTGTTTGAGGCAGTCAATTCCAACTGGCTGTACATGTAAAAGCTTTCAAGAGAAATACAGTGTATCACTCCAAGAATTCCACAATTTAAAGTTTTTACTATTTAAAACTCTACTTTATACAAATCTGCAAGGCAGAGCAAGAGAACAAGCATTGAGTTTTTCTCACACTTTTTATCACAGCATCTCTCTTGACTTTTTCTTATGCCCTTGATTCTACATCATTACATAATGACAGGGGAAAACTGACATGGCTTGGCTTTCACATTTCAAATTAGGTGATACATTTACTTTCATTTTAAAAGCACGTGCCTCATTTTAGGACATTTGTTGTCAATGCAAAGGCAAAGATGACTGTTCCAAAGTCAGTTGGGAGACAACACAGAAATAAAGGATGGGGACTGAGCTAAATGAGCAAACTACAGATTAATTCTGGAAAATCTGGAAAAACAACACACAAAAGGCAAATGACACTTCAGGAAATTACCTTGAGTTGAAGAAAAAACTCATTCAAGGAGGATGCCTGGCTTCTGCCCACTATCTTGGCCTCTCACAAGGATATCAGGTGTTAAGATCTGGCTCCAAATGAAACTGGATAAATTTAGGTGCCATAATTTACTTTCTTGAACAAAGGGAAAATTCAGCTGGTGCTTCTTCCAGGGTGGATTTGTCCCTCAGGCTCCCAGATATATCCTGTTGGCTTAAAAGACTTAAAAAATCCAGCTGCAGTTTCCATAATTCAAAATTCCAACTTAGCCTAAAACCTAAAATGTTTGTGGGTGCTTGTGCCTCCTGCTAGCCTGGAAAATTAATGTTACAGGCTCTCCACACATATATTGTTTTCTATATAAAAATATATTAAAAAGAAGTGTGATTTTAGTAACAAGAGCAAGAAAAAGAAATTAAATGTCCTGAAAACCCCAATCCTCTCACATCTCTCTTTTCTGTCAGCAGTGAAATGGCCTTCTTCCTTTAGGGAACCACATTGTACTCATCTATTTTGAAACAACCTTATCTGAGAGTCAAGAGTCAAGCAATCTTCTGGGCTGCTACATTGTTAAAATCTGCTACCTGGGCCTCACTCTTGTCAGCATAATCAAGTGTTGTGGGGCTGTTAATTTGTTTGCCACCTTTAAATTCAGCAAGCTCTCTGTGTTGGGAACAGAAAGTAGAAATTTACTTTCAAGCCCCTATCGACAGATCTGTTAAGTAAATATCAATCATAAAACCTGTTCAGCTAGACTCTATCACCAAGCCCAGCAGAATTTCTGGAGTTGGAACTTGAAATAAAAGTACATCAAGGAACAGTAAAATACACACAACATCATTTTAATAACTTTTTTTTTTAAATTATTTTTATTTTTTTTCCCCCCACAAAGAATCTAATTTTCATAAGGAACTTAACTTTCCATTTCCCAGCAACTGAAATCAGTGGCAGATTTTCCTGAACAAGCCTAAGGAAGAAGAACACCTCTATTCTCAGTGAACTCATTTAGCTATGCAATATCTAGCAGCAAAAAGTCAAGAAGTCTGTGTACAAGAGATAGGGGTGCATATGAATCAGGAAGCTGTAGTTCAGGAATGAATGACCCACAAAATACCAGGGCAGGGACAGAGTTTCCCACGTTTGCATATCCATGAGAAAGATGTCTCTCACAGTGCATTTTTAAAGGTTAGCAAAAGCCATAGGATGACAAAACTACAATGTCATGCTTTCAAATTAATTTGGACTGTTAAGGAGTTAGAATTAGGAAATATATCAGAATTTCCACTTACTCTGATGATATCCTGTGAGATATGTTGGAGTCTTGGAAGAAATAGTTGAAAGTTAAACCAACTTTTCAGAATATGGAACTCAAGTTCACATAAGTAAAGTAGTGTGTCTAAGCTTAATGGAAAGAAGAAAACTACAAAGTATATGCAAAAGGCACATAAAGGCAAAATACCAGAGAACCAACCCCCTCCCCCCCCAATCAGTGTAAGAACTCTTTTAATTCCAAAGATAATCAGATTGAAACATAAACTTCATAATTAATATCACATGGGAATTTGAAAGATATAATGTCTTTAAATTTTTATCTGAACTTAAACTTTTTCTTGGGGGGGGGAGGGGGGCAAGTCGAACATTAATTTGATCAGTAAATATTAATCTATATATATAGCAAATGTGAAATGACACTAGATCACTTCTAACTGTGAAGAGAGGAAGAGTGTTTTGCAGGGAGTTGAAAGAGACATGTACATTGTTTTGAAAATAGCCTTCTAACTTTGCATACCTCTGTCATGTACAGTCTTCTTCCTTACTGCATTTCTGCTTTGAAGTCAGAAATGTACTTACGGGGAAGTATTAAGAAAAGGGTAAAATGTAGTTCAGAGGGGCATAGAACAGTTATAGATGAGGTATGTTGCAATTAAGGATTGCAAATCTAGTTTTAAAACAAAGACATTACAAGACAATAAAAATCACACAGTCAAGCATGCTTCATGACAAATCACAAGCTTTCATTATAGCTGTTTACATTAGCATACAATGTACAATAACAGTACAAGGTATTCAGGTACTTAAAACTATCCTTAAATATAAATGATTCAAAAGTCACCTTAAGCTATGCTATGTCGTTTGTTTCCAGGTAATTTTATCTAACGTGAATTTTACCATCTTACACTTTTTGTTCTTTTCATAACTTCTACTTTTAAAAACTATGGTTAATCATTTAAAATCCTATATATCTCAGCAATGGAGATGCAAAAAGAGATCAGATGAAACTGGAGTCAGAGGCAAGAAAGCCCAGCATTTCTGACAATTTAATGAAGAAGAAAGAAAATCTGGAGTTTATATTGAGATGAGAGCTCTATACATAACACCACATGTTTAGAAATCCTTCCTCTGCTTGGAAAGTAGACCTAGATTGTACTCATTTGGCTTGATTCTGTTCCCCTTCAGAGTAGAAAGTTGTCACAATCTTGAATCACTTTTTAAATGGCAAAATCTTCTAAGTACCTCTCCATGGTTTCCCCTGATCAAACTTCACTTTGCCAGACTTTCAACCCAAATGCTAAACTTCTGCTAAACATCTATCTAAAAGACTTATGTCTGCTATGCGATAAGTGCATCTCACTCAGGAAACAGGGTATGCTTGTCTTGTGCATTTCTGATAGAGAAAAATCTTGTAGATACTGATATGAATTTCAAGTTTTAAGAGAGAAATATACTTGCTACTGTTATCCTATACATCTCTATGCTATAATTTTTATGTTAGCTGAAAGGTGCTATATTTACCATATTATAACATATTTGCATGCAACAGAATTTGCATAAATATCAATCAGAATTATTTATTATCCCTCTGGTAGCTAAAATAAATTATCAGCCACAGTTTCTGCCAGAGAAGGACAAAACTAGAGCAGATCACTCAGAAATGCATCCATACAGGTCTTGAAAGTCTCCATAGAAGAGGACTCCGCAACCTCTCTGGGGAGTCTGTTCCAGTGCTTTACAACCCTTACAGTGAAGAAGTTCTTTTTCATGTTGAGGTGGAACTTCTTGTGCTCAAGCTTGAATCCACTGTCCCTCATCCTACCACAAGGCATGAGTGAAAAGAGGTTGTCCCTGCCTTCTTGACACCCAGCCTTTCTGTATTTCTAGACATTAATTAGATGCCCTCTCAGTCTTCTCCTCTCCAAACTAAAAAGCCCCAGGTGTCTCAGTCTTTCCTCATAAGGCAGGTGTTCCAGTCCCTTAATCCTCCTTGCAGGCCTCCATTGGACTCTTTCAAGTAGATCTTTGTCCCTCTTGAACTGGGGAGCCCAGATCTGGATGCAGTACTCCAGGTGATGTCTCACTAGGGCAGAGTAGAGGGGGAGGATAACCTCCCTTGATCTGCTGGACACTTCTTAATGCACCACAGGATACCATTGGCTTTCCACAATTCATTTTAAACCAAACAGCTTTGGCAATTTTGGCAAAATCTTATTAACCATCCTCCCTTTCAAAACAAAAATCGATCTGTGGTGTAGATCTTATGGTGTTCTAGCTCTCAGGAATTTTTTTCCCCTGTAATTGCTTAAAATGAATATAAATTCATGGGGAATAAGAAGCTCTGAGTCAAGTCTCCTACAATGTTACTGAAACTGAGTCAAATATGAAATCTCACAGATTATCGAAGAGTTTTATGCAATGCCACAAATCAGAATCAAACACCAGGAATAACAGGACTCTTGGTTAGTGGTAGAGAAAATACATTTTTTCCTAATGACTTACCAGCTGCCCACTTCAGCATGAAACAGCACTAGTCAGTTTTGAAGATGATCTTGGTAAGTAATTTAAGACTTCAACAATATAAAAGTGTTCAATAAGATGAGGCCTAGGGGTTCTGAAGAAAAGACAAGTTGTTGACTGCAAGTACTGCTTAAGTCCTGTTTGAAGGATACTTCAGCTGGTACAGGGGGGTGGAGTTGAGCTGCTGTGAATGCTGCATTGCCAAGGAAATTGTGCCAGACTCAGTCTTTTCATTCTGCAGAATTTTGCTGGAAAATGGTGAAAGGCAAACAAGATTGCACAGTACAGCTGGACCACCAGATCAAAAAAAAGGCAGGTTTTGCATCACAAATGTTGCATATTTTGATGTCCAATTAATTCCTATTCAGGAACTTATTCTGCTGGAAATGCCTGGATAAATATTCAACATAAACTCTTATTTCTTAGGAAAAAAAATAAAACAAACAACAGAAAACCAGATGCAGAATACTTTAAAATTTGTAAATTTTCTACTCCAGCACCCCAAAAAAGATTGAAAAATACTTATTTGTTTCCAATGATGATTGGAAAAAAAAAAAAAATAAACAGGAAGCAATTTCAAAATATCATAATTTCTTTTTCACACAACAGGTATTTCTTTCATGTGGTACCATCAGGTGACAGAGGACCTTATGAGAGGGAAGAGACAAAGTGAAACTGTATGATATTTAGTTTTTAAACAGAACAAACATTTCAAACTAGGTCTGCCATTCTACACACTCACAGAAATGGAATTCTGGGATTATTTGCCTGAGAAAGGAATCTCCAGTCCTGCTGGTATTAGGTAGTTTGTGCATTTCAGGGTTAGATCTGGCTGTGGGTACAAGTAATGGGAACAAATTTTTGACAGAAGAGAGATAAGAATGCAAAATAAATATATAAATTAATATGTGCATCTATTTATCTTTACCTTTCAGGAATAGGAACAGACAACTCACATCACTTTCATCTCTTGAGATTTCCTCTGTGGCCCATCACATGAGACCCATAATCCAAAAAGGCTTACATAAGAAACACATAGAATTTATAGTGGTTCTCTGCAAATGTTCTAATCAGGAAAATAAGCAGGCAAATAAAAGTCCTGTATTATTTAAAAAGGTAATTCTTCCCATGATCATTGCAAACCTTACTTGACATCCATTGTGAGTGACTGATGTGTTTCTCCTTTGTTTTCCTATGAACAACAATGTTCACATGTAAACTGTCCATAGCAAATGAATTAACACATTTTTCTCCCCTCTTTTTCTTTTCACACTGTGGTGTGAAAGTTTACATTCCAGGCATGACATGAAAAAGGAGGGACTCATATGTACAGGCTAATAATGATAATAGTAGTAAAGCTGTTACAGTGCAGAGCACGGGATTCACACAATCTGTACAATCTGTGCAAGAAAATTGAACAAAGTGTTCTAGGAGATCAGCTGCAGTAATTGCATTTTTAATAAACATTCAGTAAGAGTTTTGATCTGAGAAACTTTTAAAAAGTTAAGACTTGAGAGAGACTGAAGAAGGTTCCTGAGATTATTCATGCAAATTGTTTGAAGAATTTGCTGCAGCTGTAATGAACTTCTGCATGTGTTTGTTTTTCAGAAACACTCATTCAATCACATTTTACTTGCATGAGTATCTGCAAAAAGTGAATTTCACACCTGTGTGCACAAATATTTGAAGAAAATGAAAGGCAGATCCATAGCTATGTATTCATGCAAGAGAAGCCCATGTGCTAATCTAATCAGGCAATTTACACAATGCCATGAGATGAACCTGTCCAATCACAAAGAATTTAAACATTAAACCATGAGTATAGAGATCCATTTCTGAGCTGTTCAAGTGGAGCTGGAAATAAACTGCCAAAATACAAGTGAGGATGTCACACCAAATCGAATTAATAAAATAAAATGAGGATATTCCATATGCAGCAAAAGGAGCTAATCTCATTCAATAAAATATTAATTGTGAATAATTCACTCAGCATTAATATTTGGCTTATAATTGATACTGAATAATTGACTTCTGCAACCATGGAGAAATCTATGCGATACTTATGTTTTTAAATATATCTTAGCTCTTAGTTTTATGACTGTTTCACTAGCTTGAGATATTTAAAATATCTTACACAAGTATTGCTGTATTTCTCATTGTTTTCCTTATTCTTTGGTAGCAAATGTTTGAACTGGGATAAATAATAAAAGTTACCTCTGACAGTGATATTACATAGAGTACAAAAGAAAGCACGGGACATGTTCAATGAAACATTCATTGTCACAATGAGATCCCTCAAAAATGAACACAAATGAGCTTTTGCCTTATACAGGCACTGTTCTTCCTTAATCCACATTCTCATCTCTAGGCAGAACTGCTAAGGATGGCTCCTATGTCTTTCTGAGCTTCTCTTAACTTCTCTTATCTTTACTGTCATTTCAGGACATCCATTTACTGAAACGACTTGTGATTCTGTGCAAAATCTCTTCAGTTTTCAATTTAAATGCCAAACTTTTCTATTTTTTTACTTTTCCTTAAAAACAGGAAAAGCTCACCAAGAACTCTGAATGGGATGTAGATGTGGTGCTGATGGACATGGTTTAGTGGCACCCTGTCAGTACTGGGTTAATGGCTGGACTCAATGATCTTAAAAGTTTCTTCCAACCAAAATGATTCTACAGTTCTGTGGCCAATGATCTGATTTACACTGTTGGCTCTTTTTGGGTTGCCCCTTCAACAGCTGAACACAGCAAATATCCAAGAGTGTCAAGGGATAGTTATAGCTCTTTGCCGATTTCCTCGGGTACTTTCTGCATACTTTTGAGATGAAAGAGTAGAGACTCATTTTATAAAAATAACATAATATGTTTGGGGCATAACATGATGAGGAAGAAATGAATAAAGAAAAATACACTGTTTTCCTTTGAGAAGTCATTTTAATGCTTTGGCAGGTGACACTTTTTTTTCTTTTTTTCTTTTTTTTTCTGTAGAAACATAACATTTAAAATTAGCCAGGTTCATAACAGAGGAAAAAAAGTCTTTGAATTCTTAATGCAAATGACTGTGAGCAAATCATTGTATTTCTCTGTCTGCTACAAAACACTCTATTTTCTTGGAGAGATCACATCAATAGTCTGTTTCTAGTTTTTCTTGAAGACAGAACAATATCTTCCTGATATAGTAATATCAGGTTAAATTCTTCACTGTTTGTGACATGTTCAAATAAGACAGTGAAAAACAACACACAAAGACTCTTTTTGTCAGGTCAAGTTCTCATCGATTTTGAAGTTTGTTGAGATAAAGATGGAAAATGAATTAAAAAATATTACCTACTATAAATAACAATTTATTTAACCCTTTAATTTAGCTTGGTTTAATGCAGATTCCTCACATCTATATGGTATGATGTCAGGAGTGTGGGCTGGGGTTTTTCTTTTTCCTCTTTTCTTTTCTCCTACTCTTTTTTTCCATTCACAATGCCTAGATTAATGGAGCCCTGAGATATCCTGAGGTTATTATAATGCACTGCAGTAATGAATAATCATCTATAAGCAAAAAAAAAAAAAAAAGATCAGAAATATCTGAGGGATGATACTCAAAGTGGTCTGCCTAAAGCATACACTTGGATTATTTAAATATAGGTTTATAATATCAAAAACCTCTTTTGAATGGAAGGACATTAATTTTCTACTGAAGCTGACAGCTAACACTACTTTGCCACAGTTTCATACATCAGATCAGGACTTCGGGTACAAATACAATTTGGGGGAAAGATTGTGGGCAGCTAAAAGATGTTTTCCCCCATAAAAGAATGGGGGGTTCTTGTTACATCAAAACAGCTGTCCTTTCTCTCCAAAACAAACCTGAGCTTGATTAGGATGAACGAGATGTGACACCATGTGTATTAGAGACAAGCGTCAGTTCCAAAGGCTGTCTCCCATCATCAGACTCCTTTTTTCATAAGCTAATGATCCTCCAAAGTGCATGAAAAGCTCTTCTGTCTTTGTCACAGAATGAAAAGCACTGTATTTCAAGGTCCCCTTTCCAAGCAGAGCAACAATTTCTGATCATAGAAACATATAAATGTCTAGGTTGGAAGGGGCCTCTAGAGGCCATCTGGTCCAACCTCCTGCTGAGAGCAGGGACATCCTCAACTAGAGCAGGGTGCTCAGAGCTCTGTCAAGCCCCACGTTGAATGTCTCCAGGGATGGCATGTACAAAGTAAATATGCACCCTTTCTGAGGTGCAAGCTTTAACCTCTCAGCAGCATTCCATGAACAACAAGGGTAAGACACAGACATCTGGAGTAACACCACTGTAGCTGCTGGTGGTTAGCTAGAGGGAAAGCCCTTCAAGCAGCAAAATATGTCTCAAAGAAAAGCTTTCTTTAGTAACAGATGAATCTCTCTTTTAGCAACATCTGCCCAAAGGACAGTGAGGTGTTTCTGTACAGTCACAGTACAGTAAGTCACCACTGCAATTACATAATACTCCCTGCATGATTTGAGACAATTTTAATAATTTGTCATGGAAAAAAACCCTCACTTACAGAAGATATTTAAGTAAGAACTGAGAAAAGTTAAGGGTAGCAGAGGGATAAAGCTTAAGAGAAATTTCACTGCTGATTTCACAGCTGCTCTGTCAAGATATCAGTGGCAATGTACGTGTAGTAATTATCTTTTTTATATAATCAGAAACTGTCTCAACAGTAACATATAAACTAATATAAATATTGTAACTACTATAAACATCTGCTATAAATGTATTGCTCTTGAGATAATGTGTATTCCTATGTATCCCCCAAGAAATCTTACATCACAGGATGTCTTCTTACTCTTCATTAGTTGTTTTTAACCTTTTGGTTTCTCCTCATCTATGTAGTTTCTCTTCCTGAATCAAATCAC
>JANHGN010020972.1:86945-107823 GCA_024605025.1 Megaceryle maxima
GACACCCACCCTGCAGATATTTGTAAACATTCATAAGATCCCCTCTCAGTCTTCTCTTTTCCAGGCTAAACAGCCCCCCAAAAGGTTTAATTATTAGTGCTAGTTAAATATATTTAACATGAAACTACCCTACCTGATTTACTCAAGAGGTTTCTTGGCTTATTTAAGATTACTTTTACCATTGCTATAAGCAACAAACAATGTCCCCCTCTCAAACCATCGGACAGACAGCATTAATTCTACCACTGACATAACTCCAGTAAGTCAGAGAACAACACTGGGAAGTAAAAACAGTGAACAAAAATCAGTGATAATTCATAAAATATCACATATTGCTTCAGAATTTTATCTGTTTCTTCCCCTAGAGACAGCAAGGGAATGAATGTGAAACAGAAAAGAAGGCTGGTGTAAATAAATCACATGTTAAGCAAACCACAAAAACAGCAAGTGATGGAAATTACCCTCTGAGACAGACCCTTAATGACTCAGATAATCTGAATTACTTTTCAAAAGGAAGTGGTTATTTCTATATGGGGGAAAGGATATCAACTGTCACATAACACTCAACTGTAGTTGCACTCAGGGCTCTACTAAAGCCACCTATTGTTGCCAAAAATGCACAAGGTACTTTATCCATTTCTGAAAATTGCCACTGCATGAGTGAGAGAACAGACACAACACTTGTGTCACACAGGCAGAATCAGGCTTTCAGGGCTTCCTGTCAGCAGTGGGACTCCCAGAGTATAGAAGGCCAAAATACAGAGCTACCCAAAAATGAGAATGGAAGTGAAATGACCACTGCCAACAGATACGAAGCATCTGGCATACTGGTATCCGGTTTGGTGGTATCCGGTGACAGGACCAGAGGCCATGGGCACAAACTGAAACACAGGAGGCTCCAATTCAGCATCAGGAAACATTTTTTCACTATGAGGGTGATGGAGCACTGTCACGGGTTACCCAGAGAGGAGTCTCCATCCTTGCAGATATTCAGAAGTTGTCTGGACATGGTCCCGGGCAACTGGGTCTGTGTGGCCCTGGTCGAGCAGGTGGGTTGGACAAGATGACCTCCACCTTAATCATTCTGTGATCCTGTGAATGCACACAACAAAGGACTCTAGTACTCTGGAGGTGCTAATGAATGGTTATGCACAAGATATTTGCACACTGAAGTAGATGAAAAAACACCACAAATTGGAGACTAGTACTCTTCTCTTCATATCACATATGAAACATAAAGCAAAAGGACAGTAATGTTGTTGAAGTCATAAAGTGATTTAATTAACATTAATGGTCCATGTATTTCAGTTTGTTTGGGGTTTTTTTTGTAATCTGTTATGAAGCTGGTTATTAAATACCTCATACAGTTTCTTCCACGCTCCTTCTGGAACTTCAAATATGAATATTACATTGTAGCATTTTGTTCTGCTTGTAAATTCAGCTGGTAAAAATTGTAACAAGGGAATTTTTCAATGAACAGTTATAAGTACTTAGCTCAGAATACAAAAAATTGTAGAACTGGTTTTGTAAACAGAATAAACATAACTTCCTTAAATGCTACAGCACTTGTCCATTTTTTATTGTCAGCTTTTTTCCTTTCAGCTTCATCTCCTAAAACAGCCAGAGAAATGAGTTTTCTACATTTTTCAGTAAAAGCACTAGAATTTTTTGTTAAAAGCTGGGTATGTTTCACTCTCCGAGTGCCTAGATTTTCTCTTCTGTGTAGAAACTGGTACTTCTCCCTGATGCTGTAAAATAAAACTCAAGGTTAAAACACGTACTTGGGAAAATAAATGTTACCCACATCAGAAAGACCTGAAAGAGGGAAGAGGACACTTTTTTTCCCCTCCTTTTTCATTTTCCCTTAAAAAGCAATAAGATAGACCAAAATAAACCCATGAAACACAAAGTGGAAAGAAAAATCACTGTCCTGTTTGATTAGCAAATAAACATTTTCAGAAGGATGTGACTTAACAAACCTCTCCCTTTTCTATTGTACTAGATGTCACTGGACAAATGGAACCGTAAAAGATGACAGTAATCCAGCACTGTAGGAAACATGAAGTATAAACAAATGAAAGCGTAAAAGCTACAGACTTTCACCCATAAATGTAAAACCTTTACAGTTACCTCGAAAACTGTGTGACATAAAACCACATCTGAGCACCAGTCAGAGCGAAAACTTTCAGCATTCCCTGGACACAAAGAACGTTAATTCTCTCCTCATTGAGACACAGTGGCATTCTTCTGGAAAATAAGCATAACAAAAAGATAAATTACTGAGGTTTTCAATGAAAAAGAATACTTCTGTTCAACGGCATAATAGCTGATAAATAACGGCTATGAATAACATCACCAAGGCTTTGAGTTTTAACTGAAAATTACAAAGCTGACTTAAGAACATTCCCAAATATGGAATTGAGCAAATACAGTAGCTTCATTGATAGCATCCTCTAAAACTATAGCTGGACAGCGTGGGATAAGGTTCTGTTAGACAATTGCCAGGTTAGCAGAAAAAAACCCCACCTTAAAATAAATACCTTTAAATGGGTCTCTGTTATTTTTTAGTATCAGTCTAGCCACCTTATAAAGAAAGATTCACATGCCTCACTGTTCTGGTTTCAGTGAGAACAGAACTAATTCTGTTCAGTGATTTCACTTCTCAGCTCAGTCCTTCTCAGTCACTGCACTGTCTGAAGTCAGCAGCCTGTTTGCACAGGCAGTGGCTGCTCCCAGCAGTGAGAACACCCCACGGTTCGAGCTGCTACCAAGGGTTGGTGTGCAGAGCAAGGCCACTGCTGGATCTTGTGCACCACACTGGGGGTGCAGAAACTGAAAGGCTGCACCTGCAGGGAGGAGTGGACAGGGCAGGTGACCCCAAAGTGACCAACGAGGTATTACAGCCCATATACATCATATTCGGTGTAAAGCAGAGGGGTCTGGAGGGCCTATAGTTTTTGCTTTTGTTTGCTTGCTAGCTTGCTTGGTTGCTCACTCCCCCTCTCTCTATGGGGGATCCCAGGCTCTTCTCCCCTCTTGGACCACTTTGCCAGCTCTGCTCAGCTTGGCTCAGGTCCTCTTTCAATTCCTTCCTCTGAGCATCCAAGGAGGACTCTGTTCTGCCTTCGATCCCAACCGGTGTGTTCCTGAACCCGGTACCAGAATCCAGCTCCTGAACACAGCTCCCATCTGCTGTGGGGCCCAGCCTGGGACTCTCCTGCTGCCTGCTCCATAGCATCAGTGGTGACGGTGATGGAATTACCATCGGGGGGCTGGCTTCAATACTGGTTTTGCATATATTTCTATGTATTCCATTTTTATTGTTATTATTTCCATTTTCATCGAAGCTGTTGTAGTTCCCTTCTCTAATGGCCGAGTCTCTCTCCCTCATTCCCCTCCTCTTCCCCTTTGGGGAGGGAGGGGGTTTAACAGAGAGCATCTGTTGAAGGTCTAAGGGGCCACCCTGACCCTAAACCATGAAAATCATGGTGCCTGAGGACTGGAGCAAAGCCAATGTCACTCCAGTCTTCAAAGAGGGCAAGAAGGAAGATCCTGGACATTACAGACCAGTCAGCCTCACCTCCATCCCTGGGAAGGTGATGGGGAAGCACATTCTGGAGATCATATCTCAGCACATGGAAGAAAAGGTTATCAAGAGAAGCCAGCATGGGTTTACTAAAGGGAAGTCATGTTGACTAATCTGACAGTCTCTAGGGAGGAATAACCCCCTGCACCAGTACAGGTTATGGGTAGAACCACTGGAAAGCAGCTCTGTGGAGAATGACCATGGAGTCCTAGTGGATAAGAAGTTTCTGAAAACCTCACAGGCACCCACATCTACAGCCTACAAGCACCTAAACACATTTGTCAGTCTGGCTCTGAATTTAACCAGCTCAGTGACAACTCATTTGGCACCTACATCTTGTGTTTTACCACTTTTTACACATTGAGCTACTGAATAATTACTGCCAAGAAGTGACCTGTTCTTTTTTAACAAGACAGCTCTTGCATTGGAGGGCAGTATCAATTCTTCTGTCTACTCTTCTTCTGTTGTACTTTACTATCTACAACTGAAAAGTTCAGGAAACAGCCAGACTTTGATGGGGGCAAAGAATATAAATAAAAGGAGTGTTATAGTAGAAGTGTTAAAAAAGAGGCAAGTAACATCCTGAGGATAATTACCTTGAACTACTTTATCCCATTTCAAAAGGTAATAAATAGGGCTATTCACATGTATTCCCCAAGGAGAGTATTCTTCTAAAATGATGAAAGCTAGAATATAAAACCATTCTGCTAATTTTATTATGAAAATGTTGTGTATTTCAGCAGCTGCTTGCACTTAACTGCTGTGGCATAAAACATTTTCAGTAATCGCATTCCTTGATAAAGTTTTCTTTCAAGATTTCTTTTTCTTTTTCTTTTTTTTTTTTTCACTTTAAAACTCAACTAAATATTTCTATAAATAAACTGCACCAGTGTACGTCCATGTAGAAATTTCCTCAAAAGATCTTTTCCACACACACAGAAACTCTACGTCCAGCACATTTCTATTACCAGGCTCAGCAAGTTGTCACATTAGTGTAGCTTTTCTTCCTCAGAATCCACCTTCTCTTTAAGTGTCCCCCATAGAGGAAAAAGCTTTGCGGGCAAAACCACAATTCACCTTGGTCCACTTTGCTGATGCTTGACACATGGCAGTTCTGTTGTCAAGCAGCAAATCTACAAATAGTCTGATGGAGCAGTTTACAGGGCTGCTTCTAAGGAGTTGACAGGAGTCTGGTGCTGCCAGCTGTTAAAGTGATGGATAAGACACATTATTTTAAAAACATATGATTTTAAGATGCATTATTCCAATATACTCATCACAAAGGAGCTACACACACAAACATGCCTGTGTTCACCCTGGTGCTGATCCAACACTGCTGATCCAACCCTCTAGGGGTCTCCAGCTGCATCTCCCACTGTGATCCCTTGCCATGGCAGAGGAAGGGAGATGTGCTCTTCTCCTGCCTATCCCCAGCATCGCCCCAAGAAGAAGTGGGAGGCAGTGCCAACCTCCTGGCACACAGGGAGGAGATGGAAGCTGCCAACCGTGCCGCGGGTTGGAGGCTCAGAGCCAGCAGAACCAGGGGACAACAGTCACTGGCACCGCAGTGACAGCATGGACCTGCTCTGAGCCCACTGTTCATATTTCATTCTGAGCTAGATGACAGTGGACCTGGGGATAATTGAATTAGTCCCAATGTGTAATTTCAAGTGTCTCCCTGTGCAGACTACCTGTGGGCCATGATTTTAGGTACTGCTGGGAACTTTTTGGGTACATTAATGTTGTCTGTGTTTAGTGACCCTGTAGTTATGTTCATCTAATTTTTGTTTCGCCTACTCTGTGACTGAGCTGACAGGATTTTATCGTGCATCAGCACTGAAGCATGACACCATTAATCTCACAGATGTGCCAGCATCACTCAGCCCATTTTCCTAGCACACACTCTAAAAAAAATTAATTTTCCACAAAATATTTTAACCCACTCATTACCTGCAAAACCAATAGTGTTGTTGGGACCACAGGCTTTCATTTGGCTGTGGCAAAGCATGAACCAGGCTCTCGATGACACTTGCTCCATCACCAAAGGAGCTAAACAAGACAATTGTGAAGTTTTCTCAAGCAATCTGAGGAATGTCATGTACTGAATTACTAAAAAAAACATTCTTTGAAGGGTCTCAGCTTCTGTGTTGTAGGTGTATGGTCCCTGATGGAATAGATACTATGCATGGAAATGATATGAATGAACATTAATGGATATATTGAAATATAAATGTAGACTAATTAGTAACACAAATGCTTGATTTTCATTTCATAAACACACAAATGTAAATCAAGAGTGAATTCCTATAAATAGTTATGATAATGCAAACTGATCAAAGAACTGAAATAGGATATAGATTTTTTTTTTATGTTTCTCTGTTATTTTTATCTATATCTCTGCTTGCTACAAACAAACAGGAAGAATTGTGATTCTTTTTTTTTTTTTTTTTTTTTTTCCTCCAAAGAACAAAAGAACAGGAAGCAAGTTTGCACATGCAAAAGGTATATGGCCAGTATTCAAGGTGTGGCCTCACCAGTCCAGGGGGACGATCCCTGCCTTAGTTCTGCTGGTCACACCAGTGCTGACACAAGCCAGGAGCCTTCTTGGCCACCTGGGCACACGCTGGCTCATCCTCAGATGGCTCTTGACGAGCACCCCAGGGCTTTTTCTGCTGGGCAGCTTTTCAGCCACTCCTCCCCAAGCCTGCAGCATTGCCTGTATCCTCCTTCAGCCTTCCTACACAGATAATCCTACTTTGTTCACCCCTTTCCAAATGAGATATGGTTTTGTAGACTTCTGCTCATTTTTTTTTTCCTTGAAACTCTCTGCAACCGGTCCTTATTTTTCTTAACATATGTGGCTAAGATGGTGCATGCTACTGAGATCTTAGTGATGAGCAGAAAAGTATCTTCAGGGCTTTGCAGGTTGCATTTCTCTTTATACCTCCCACCACCATTTTCATTGTGGCATGGGACTGTTGACACATGTTCAGCAGGTGAAACACAGCCAGCCCTTAAAGGTTTTCTCCAATTATTCCCCACTGTATGTCATTGTAGCTAATTAATTATGGCCACCTGCAGTACCTGCTACATCTCCTTGTGAGGAGTATAAGATAACTTATACAACTTCCCAAGAGCACTTCGAATTGCAAGCCCAAGCTCCATCACTCTGCCTCCCAGCACAAAACAGGCTGTAAATGCAACAAGCGTATTCCCTGTCCTGTCATCAGGTTTCCAATGAGAATATTGATGACCTGGCTGATGGAGCACTGTATACCAGCAGAGCTGCTGACAGGTGACTATTGTCTCTGAACAGAAACTGTGACAACCTCAAATACAGAAGAGCTCCTTGTTTGGTTGAGCTGGGGTTTTTTTAATACATATTCTCACATTTGACACCTTTTCCCCCATGGTCACCACAATATGGCTACACTCACAGAAGCTTGTGTCATATCTAGTGGTGTTAGGAAGAGATTTATTTTACCCTGACTAGTCTTTCTTAACTAGAGGAATTAATTAAAGTCTTCTTTACAAAGATTTTCATTACTGGGGTAGCTAAGAGATGCTGAATTAAATAATATAAACAGAAATATCTTAGAATATATTATAGTGACATAAAGAAAAATGTATATAGAAAAATGTATCCTAAAAAAAACCAGCCCAGAGATTATATTATTCTTACCTATTTTCTTTATGTGCAGTCTATTGTAGAAACTATAAAAATGAAAATTCAATTAGCATTCTAAGAAAGCTGGTGTAACAGTTTCAGCCAGTGCTTGCCATAACCCCATCTGTAGTCATTTTGGATCCAAAAGTCATCTGTTATATACCTAAGGCTTCCACATATGATGAATTTCCTGTACTGTTAGCTAAGACAAAAACAAACAACCAAACCAACCAACCAAACAAACCAACCAACCAAACAAACCAACAAAAAAAAAAAAAAAAAAAAAAAAAAAGGAAAAAAGGGGTCCTGAGAAAGATAATGTTTTACAAATTTGAAAATAAAATGTGATAGGTGGTGAGGTGTATGGACACAGTGTGGTGAGAGGGTAGAGGACAGTGGTTTTTTTGGAGATCCTCAATTTTTTTGATGGCAAGCTGTTTCTAAGGGCAATGTAGACTTTTAGCTGCTCCAAGAGAAGGAATAACACATCTATAATCCTTCACTGTCTGACAAGTGCAGCATACTCATGTCTTTATGTCTAACAAGATGGAAGGTGCCACTCACTGAGTTTCACTTATGTGATCCAACACATCCAATTACGTTGATGTCACAGTGGTGTGAAATACAGGTACAAGAAAAAAACAGGTTTGGGTAAGATAAAAGTCATCAGAAAATGACCTGGCATGTGCATAATCTCATCCACAAAGGGAGAGGTGGAGCTGGTGATTCTGATCTGAGCAGCTCTGAAAGGGAGCTTGTAGGGGAAAGTATTTTGCACAGAGATTTCTAAACTGTCAGTCCAAGCAGTGTGCTTTAAAAAATACTAATTTCTCCAAAACTACAGAAATGACACAAGCCACACAGAAGAGACCATGCTAAGTGTTTGCAGTACTATCTGTCTCCAAAACCTCAGCCCAAGACTTTTCCAAAGCACATCACCACCCAAGAGTGTCTATTTTGCAGTGTATCTTCAGGCTACAAAGCACAGATCTGGGTTGATGGGCCTTGGGATGGGGCAGGCTCTGAACCTCAGGGGTCTGGATGGAGCCTAATCAGTTCATGGATTAAGTGAGCAGCACTGTAAATGTAATTGGCCCCACATCATAAGGAGGAGATGGTGGCTTAATGATGTTCTGGAGCTCTATTAAAACACTGGGTCTCAAAAATACTTGGAACTTACCAATTTCTGTTATGTTCCCTGGCAAAAGTAGGCAGGTCAGAAAGAACATTCCAATAATGGAACTTTGTAAAATTAATACAACTGGAACCTTGCAAAGCAGAGGTGGGACCAGAAATGGGCTTTTGTGCAGATGCTTCTTATTGCTGGTGGACTATGAGTTACCATGAATGTCTCCCTACTAATATGCTACTGCACATTATTGAGTGAAAAGTGAACCTTTGACAGATACCCAGAAGCTTCAAGGTACTGGATGTCCTGACCCAGAAGAGGCATCTACCTCCAGGAACTGACACAGAGAACTCCCTTCAGCTCCATCTCTTGAGGGAAGGGGACTCTATGTCTGATGTGACCAGGTGGACTACAGTGGGATGGAAATACACCTGCCCTGATTAATACAAAATGAATGCAGAAGGGCAACTCTGCTTTCTTAGGTCCTTCCAGAGTTTGGTATATTATTCATTTTGTCTTGTGACCAAGGAATAACAGAAAAATATTCTGATATTCCCCAAGGAAAAACCTCTCCAAAGCCCACGACAGTATTCACAGTTAGAGTGATTAACGTAGCTGAAGCAAGGATGAGATCTCTGCTTACAGTAGCAGAGGTAGGGGCAGCTCAGAGGTCTTCAAAATAATTTGAATTTCTTTAAAATGTTATGAAATATTCTACCTATATTTAGTCATAATCATCGGTGTCTGAGTACCTGCTGTTACTGCTATTACAGCTGTTATTGCTTTCCCTGGGTTTACACTAAATTCATGTGAGTGAAGTCCTGCTGCAAGATTTCAGCTTTTAAACTTCAGATTGTTGTTCTTTTTACATTTTTCATGAAAATTTTTCCTTCTCCTACAAGAAAATGTATTCTCCAATTCTTTAGTAACAGCTGCAATACATATGGTTGTTATATCTATGGAGCACCGCCAGAAAATGATGCCTAGGAGATAGGAAAACATGCTTCTTTCAACAACTTTTAACACAAAAATATTTAAAATTACATTCTTTTCTGTATCAGCTGATTTATCATAAAACAACATTTGAACCTAAGTGTACAGTATTACATTTCTTAAAACATTGCTTGCACAAGACTTCAACAGACCAGCAAATATATATCACATTAAAAGATATAAGAACAGGGCCGTGGATGCTTTGCAATAGTAGATCCCAGTTTGGGAGACTGCAAAGAGATTGCGACCTCGCTTCTATACGGCTTTGGCATTGCAGGAAATTTAATGCTACTTTTTCACACAGCTGAATTCTTGTGAGACTCAGAAGTTGATCTGATACTCAATAATTTTATTGGAGTGTGGTTTTCCTCATTTTAGCTTTTTTACCAAGTGTAGAAATCAGTAATGAGAATGAAGTGATGATTACAATTAGTTTTGCTTATCAGTGGTCATCAGTGTCCTCTACACTGAACAAAAGAGAATTATCCTTTATTGGAAAGAATATATGGTTTAAATTTGGGCTGCAAGGTTAGGATACATGATTACATTTGAAAGCCAGAAACATCTTAAATTCTTATTAAACACATGGATTACTAAGAAAAGCACTGTTTTTCAGCACATGGTCTTAAGGTGGCATATTCGTACAATGATACCCAGAACTGCACATATCAAGTCTTGTTTTCAGATTGCCTTCTGCACAATATTTTCTACAAGGAATTAAATAAGAGGAGGAGGTTGCAGCACCCCAAGTACCCAGGCTCTCCTACACTACAGCAATGCCTCCTGGTTAAAATGAGATGAAGCATCTGCATTTCTTGACTGAAGAGCAGGTGTTGACAGAGGATGCTCAAAGAGGGCTTGTTGTGTCCCCTCCCTCATTAAACCTGTCACTCTTTGAACCTGCTGTGAAACCAGATGATATTTTACCAGATATGTGTGAAAACTCACCCCTTTCCAGAATGTGAGCCCAGATGGTTCCTGTAGTGCAATACCAGCTGCAGACTGACTCTCCAGGTGGAGTGACACCCAGATCTTCAGACATGGCAAGGCACTCAGGGCTCTAAAGTTGCAAACCTCCCAGCTCTTTAAAGTCTGCTTTTTCCAGTGCTCAGTGTTTTCTAAATACTGGGTTGTTTTAGTGATGGTTTCATCTAGCCATTTTGAGATGAGTAATTTTGAAAATGTTGCCTGGAGCATACACCTCTGAATGTGTTGAACACCCTCCATGCATATGAATGTCAACAGGAAACGAGAGATATTTCCTTTTACTCTTTTCTTGGAATGAAACTAAGAAGATATTTTCCATAGAGACTCTCATAATCACTTGTGCTCAATAGATATTATTATGTACAATTAGAATAAAGCTGGTTGGTAATGACATCATGATGAATTCACTCCAAGATGCAGCTGTGCAGCATCTGAAGGACTTAGTAAAATGTAGCTAAAGGAAATAAATGACACAGATGTAATTAATCATTTCACACCCATTCATTCATCCCCAACTAGAGCAGCCAACAAGCATCTATTCATGTTGATGAGAAAGAAAAATACCAGTTACTCTATCCATATTTCACTCTTCTGAGCATTGCAGTCTCAAAATTAAATAAATAAATGGAAATACCTGTCTGTGCAAATCCCCCATAAGTGACAGTCTGTCATGCAAATCTCCATAACTGAAACTTCCCCCTAAGCTGTTGCACCTGAGCAGTCACATGGTTTTAGCCCCGTTAAAGCAGGGATGACAGTTCAGCACAACAGAAATTGTGCCTGAAGGAGGCTATTAAATTCCACAGGGAAATCAAGAAACCAACAGTGGTAACACCAAAGAGGTGTAAAGAACAGAAAATAAAACCACATCAAATGTGATGCTGTATTTGTTATGAAATAGCTAACATTTTTAGCCTCCAAGAAGTTGGTTCACTTTGGATTTTCAGGTTACAGTTTACCAGCCCAGACTGGGACATATCTGCAGCTCAATACTGAAAAAGATTTATTAGGAACTGGAATTTTTCTATGGCAAAATTTCCACTCTTCTTTTTCAACCTTTGAACCATTTACAAAACAATTCAGCTAGATCAAAGTTAGTATCTGAAACCTCTCCTCAGCTTGGTAAAAGTGATCTGCAGCAGGCAGGTATTTTTCAACACGGAGATTTCATGTCAGTCACTGATCTGAAAAAGGTGAATACTATTAATGTATCTTATGGTAGAAAGAGTAAGAGAAATGTCACATCAGTGCAGATTCTCAAAGGAAAGGAAATGAAAGTTGGGGCTTTCTGCTTCCCTAAACCATCCTCCTCTTACTACACCTCAGTGTGCAACTTTTATTAATAGTTCCCTAACAAGAAAGCCTTCTGTACAAAATTTCATGGGATTCACTGTTTAGTGCAGACTTCCTTCATAACACATCCCTCTCAAAGATGCAAAGATGTACAGTTCTCTATTTTAAATTAGAGCTCAGCACATCACAACTGAGTCCAAATTTTCAAAAACATTCAGTTCCAATTTAAGCACCTAAGGAAGTGTCAGATTTTCATCAGAGCTCAGTATTCAGTTCAACATTCATTGTCACATACACAGCCTAGAGCTTCAAATGTACTTTAAAATGGGTTGATCTCTTTTGAAAATGTGGCTACTAACTTTGGTCCCTTACTGGGACAAGTTCTTTAGACAGTTGATGTCTTGTTACCTGTTGGTGACAAGCTTTTACTGAAAATATGTCTTCTTGTGGCTCTGTGGATAGCCATTGAAAAAAAATAATGAAAAAGGAAAAAAGCAATAAAAAAAACCCCCAAAACCTATTGAAAACCCCCATAACAAAAACAACAAACACACCCAAAAATATTAAAACTCTTCCTTGAAGAAAATATAAACAAAACCCACAAACTTCTGTTGACATTCCTGTTTTGAAATATTTTAATTCAAAAGTGTTCTGAAGTCCTGAACTTAGTAAGAGAAAGACTTTGTCAAGTAGTCAAGGGCATTTATTTGGGCTATAAGAATGCCGTGTCCCTGATTGATATGGTATCCTACTTTCTGATCAGCTCTGTTTATGGGATTCCTGCAGCAGCTAAGGAGAAAATGTGCCATTTAATTTTATAGGTTTCACCTTCGCAGTCTCAGATAGAACATCATGCAAGGCAAGAGGGATCTGAGGGTTGTAATAGCCATTTAAAGCCAAAAATAGTCTTGAAAGCCTTTTGTTTAAATAATAGTCTTAAAAGTTTCCAAAGGACAGAGTTATCTAGCAGACAGAACTGGGGGTCTTTGTCCTGGTTTGAAGTTCTATCTGTCATTGGCCTTTCAAATTATCTTGAAGAAATAACTACTGATGACTCCATTTCCTACATTAAAAAAAACCCAAAACAAACAAAAAGCTATTGTAGTAGTATATTATATATAAACAGCTTATAGTTAAGATTTCATCTGCTGACCAGGTGATTTAACTTAATTATACTTTGAAACCTTATTTAAAATCTAAGAGAAAATTTACAGTGATTGGTATGGGAATACGTTGCTAGCATTAGTTTTCTTTTGACTCAAAGAATGAAAACACCAACATGGCACATTTTCAGCAGCTTCTGTGGACTTGGGAATTGATCTCCCTGGCCACACAACCTGTCTCTGATGGGGCAGCAAGACCTGGTCTGGTAGCAGCACATCAGTCTGTGATCCTGTGATTCTGTGATCAAGCTGAGAAAGGAATTAGAAGAGGCAGGGAGGGATGTTTGGGTAGCATATCACTTATCCCCCTAGCAGGTACTGCTGCATGATACTCTGGAAAGCTTCATTTTAGGCAGCTGGTTAAGATGGAGATGGAGAAGCAGTACATGCTTCTGGAATAATGGCTGGAGGTGAGTTAGAAGTTATAATCATATTAAAGGTACAGCACTGTTCACACATTAAGGAAAGGTATAATATCAAAGAAGGTCTCATGGTAAGTGCAACTGGTATGCAAGGAATCCATTCCACGGTGGATCCCTGGACAACACTGCCTGCAAACAGCTCAGGGGTGGAGTCAAGATTCCAAGGCCACGACCTGTGAAATCACAGCAAAAATGGGTGCTTAATGGTATTACAGGATTGATAAGCTGCCTGTTTGTGACCTCATGCCAACAGTCTGTCATTTTTTGACAAAGTACTGCCGTTTGTGTGAACTCTGCTCATTATAATGTCATTATAACACCCAAAACCACCTCCATCCCAAAGGCTGCCAGCCTCCAAAGTGCGACAACGCCTGGTTGAGCAAGGAGATTTTGCAAGAACTTGGGGGAAAAAAAAATAAAAAAGAGTACATCAACTTTGGAAAAAGGGTCAGGTGAACTAGGAAGCTTATAGGGATATTGCAAGGTCATGTACAAAGAGAATTAGAGAGCGGAAAGCTCAGTTAGAACGTCATCTGGCCAATTCTGTCAAGGATAATAAAAAGTGTTTTTATAAATACCTTAATACCAAAAGGAGGGACAGAGAAAATCTCCATTCCTTACTGGATGAAGGGGGAAACACAGAAACTGAAGACAGGAAAAGGATGAGGTAGTTAACACCTTCTTTGGCTCAGTCTTTAACAAAAAGACTGTCTATCCTCAGGGCAACTGGAGCTCCTGAGTTGATAGGCAGGGATGTGGAGCAGAATATCCCTCCTGCAGTCCAAGAGGAAGTAGTTAGTGACCTGCAGTGCCACTTAGATCCCAAGAAGTCTATGGGTCCACATGGGATTCATCCTAGACTGCTTAGGGAGTTGACACAAGAGCTGGCTAGGCCACTCTCCATCATTTATCACTGGTCCTGGCTAACTGGAGAGGTCCCAGTTGACTGGAGGTTGGCCACTGTGATGCCCATCCACAGGAAGGGCCAGAAGGAGGATCCGGGCAACTATAGGCCTGTGAGCCCGAGCTCGGTGTCTGGTAAGGTTATGGAGCACATCATCCTGAGTGCCATCAATCGGCACGTACAAGACAAACAGGGGCTGAGGCCCAGCCAACACGGGTTTAGGAAAGGAAGGTCCTACCTAACCAGTTTGGTCTCATTCAGTGACTGGGTGACCTGTCTGGTAGATGAGGGGAAGGCTGTTGACGTGGTCTACCCTGACTTCAGCAAAGCCTCTGACACCGTCTCCCACAGCATGCTCCTGGAAAAGCTGGCAGCCCACGGCTTGGACAGGTGCACCCTGTGCTGGGTTAGAAACTGGCTGGGTCGTTGTGAATGGTGCCGCATCCAGTTGGTGTCCTATGACCAGTGTTGTGCCCCAGGGATCAGTACTGGTCCCAGTTCTATTCTACATCCTTACTGATGAGCTGGAAGAGGGGATCGAGTGTACCGTTAGTAAATTTGCAGATGACACTAGGCTGGGGGAGCGTCAATCTGCTGGAGGGTCGGGAGATGCTGCAGAGGGACCTGGGCAGGCTGAGTCCATGGGCTGAGGCCAATACTATGAGGTTTAAGAAGGCCAAGTGCAGGCTCCTCCACTTTGGCCACAGAAACCCCCTGTGGTGCTACAGACTGGGGGATGAGTGGCTGCAGAGCAGCGTGGCAGAAAAGGGGCAGGGAGAGCTGGCTGACAGCCGGCTGAACGTGAGGCAGCAGTGTGCCCGGGTGGCATGGAAGGCCAGTGACATCTTGGCTTGTATCAGGAATAGTGTGGCCAGCAGGTCTAGGGATGTCATGCTCCCCTTGTACTCGGCCCTGGTGAGGCCTCAGCTGGAGTACTGGGTGCAGTTCTGGGCCCCTCACTTCCAGAAGGATATGGAGGTGCTGGAGCGGGTCCAGAGGAGAGCGACAAGGCTGGAGAAGGGACTGGAGGGGAAGTCTTGTGAGGAGAGGCTGAGGGAGCTGGGGTTGTTCAGCCTGGAGAAGAGAAGGCTCAGGGGGACCTCATCACTCTACAGCTACCTGAAGGGAAGCTGTAGTCAGGTGGGGGTCGGGCTCTTCTCCCAGGCAACCAGTGCCAGGATGAGAGGGCAGGGCCTGAAGCTGCACCAGGGGAGGTTTAGGTTGGATCTTAGGAAGCACTTCCTCACGGAAAGGGTGATTAGACACTGGAATAGACTGCCCAGAGAGGTGGTGGAGTTGCCATCCCTGGCAACCTCGGGGTGTTGAAGGAAAGAGTGGATGTGGTGATGATTGCCAGTGATGATCTTGAAGGTCTGTTCCAGTCTCAGTAATTTTTTGATTCTGTGAAGCTCCACCGTGAAGGTGAAAATTATTGTAAAAATGTTTTAAGTGAGGTAGGATGTCAGGGAAGACATCTTCATGGACAAGTCAGGGCAGATACTATCTCTGGTCATCTCTGACTTCTGGGATCAGTCGATGGGCTGAACCTCACTTTCCCCCCCATGGGGACACCTTTGGGTAAGGTCCAGACTTCCCAAGTATTTCCCTGAGAAACTTAGACGTGTTACTGAGCTGCTTTTTAACATAATGTGTTTTGTATATCTGCACATGTTTTGCAGACAGTGTATTTATCACTGGCACCCCACAAGAGCCTGTACTGCTGTTGCTCTGAATAAACTTCAATATTCATTCTGCCAGTCACAAGAGTCTCTTACTGGGCACTGCCAGCTCCTTACAGGCTGCGTGAGACCATGAAGCACGAGTAGACAGGGAGTGCAGGGTGCTATTAGTGAATCCAGAGCTGAGAGTTCAGATACACTGAACACGACCGGACTAATGGTGACAAATTGGACATCACTCACAATTTAAGCCAGGCCACCCTCAGCCCCTCTGATATCTAAGGCCAGCTGGAATGCAAGGGGGTTTATTTCCTGCTAAATTCCTTCACCCTTTTGTGTGACATGTGTAAAGCAATTTTTTGTTTTTATGATAAACTAGGATTCTTTGATTACCACATGTTGGGGAGAAAAAAAAGTATTTGTGCTAAAGAAATAAATAAAATAAGTAAAGAAAATAAAGAAACAGACTGAGCTGTACTTAATACGGAAAACATCTTACAAATCTGAAAAAAAAAGAGGTTGACATGAGACAACTGCATGTGTGCATCACTATTTTAGTTACTTGCATTTTACAGATTTCTAAATCTGATGCACATGCACATGGGCACAAACACTGACACACCCATGCACCCACAAACACAAAGAAAGCACACAAATGCACCACACACATCTCACAGAACCACTTCTACCATGCCAGACTGTCCTGATTCCTTGTCAGGTGTAGATGAATTAAAATATTATGAATGTTCTTCCTCATATTGCACAATTTATCACCGGTGTGTTCATTAGTTGTCACAACTCTGAACTCCTGAAGTCTGTAAAAATAATGAGTCTGATTACTGATTTATGGGTTTTTTTACCTGTTCTGTAATAAACTGTAAAAACTGCCCAGTTACAGAAGCAACAATATTTCAATTGCTAGAAAAAGACGACTTTGTAATAAAGATTTGCTAATTTATGTAATCAGATATAGTAAACCAACTCCATTGAAAAATTACACACACATATGTATTTCTGAATGTGTGTGCTATCAGAAAAGGAAAACAAAATGGAGTTGAATCAATTTTCTATTCAGTTATTCTTCTTAATGTCTAGAAATTAAAAGTACTTAGAGTTTGTTATTTTAGACAGGGAATCAGGAGAAAAGGGTTCAGGTTTTTTTCAATGTTATATAGCTAATTTAACAGAAAGACCAGCAAAACACTATTGCTTTCAAATGTGACCTGGTGTTGCTATAGTTTTTTCTGCTTTGTGCTAACAGCTTCCTTTAAAAATCTCTCATTTCAAATGGAA
The DNA here is from genome assembly GCA_024605025.1 of Megaceryle maxima. Taxonomy (NCBI): domain Eukaryota; kingdom Metazoa; phylum Chordata; class Aves; order Coraciiformes; family Cerylidae; genus Megaceryle; species Megaceryle maxima. Next base: position 104,062 of record JANHGN010020972.1, read on the forward strand.
CAAAGCCCATGTAACATGATTTTATATTACATCTAAAAAATCAGTGTTAATGGATGCATACATTTTAAAGCCTTGACAGATATATTGTGATCACCTAATCTGTCCTTCTCTGTATCACAGGTCACACAAACTCAATCATTAATATCTACATTGACTCAAAATTTCTAGTAGAAAGACAACATATATTTAGAAGCATAAAGTGTCAAGTTTTCATAATTTCCAAAGATGGAGAACCCATCGCATCTCTGGGGAAGCTGTTTCATTGATTAATTAATAACAAATAGTTTTGCCTTACTTTTAATTCAACTTCTTTTACTTTCAGCTTCAGACCACTGTATTCTGCTACCACAGTGCAATTAATCTGTATGCAGTGAATAACTGTACTTACTTCCAGAAGCAATTAGCTCCCAGAATTATCTAAGTGAACTAAAAAAAATCTGAATTTGGCTTCAGTTTATAGTGCATACTTCTGTTTCTCTCAAATAATTTTGAGTAATAAATTCCCACTCTTTTAATAACATACTAGACAAATTTGGGATCTTCCAAGGTTTACACTATCAATATCTTATTTTTTTGTTTGTTTCACAGATTAGAGTCATGACACTGTCTCAGTTGAATAATGTCTGATATTCCTGAAATATGTTGCTGAAATGAAAACTAAAATTTTCTACTACAATGTATATTAATCTAATGGCATCCTTCATCTCACTTCCCATAACACTCTGAAGACAAAGTCCACTCCTTTTTAGAAAATTAGATCAGGTCAGGACATGAACTCTAGAGGTTACATTTACTAAGAGGATACTAAAATAATTTTGTCATTCGCACAGACAGATCAATACTGTGGCAGGTGTGGGGTAAACCCCACAGGGAAAACCTTCCCGCAGTCAGATTTGTGGCTAAATAACACCATTTCTTCAGTACATGTTCTATCTTGACCTAATTTTTTAGAAAAGACAAGAGATAAGTAAAAGAACTTGATTTGAAGAACAGATTAGGGAAAAGGCACCTTTAGCTGCAATTTCCCTGGCTTACTATGGTTCATCGCTGAAAGTGAAATTTAAAAACACTGAATAGTTCTTCAAAGAACATTGTTGATGGCAAATAGGCTTAGTAGCCTTTTTATTGTTCCACATTTTTACTTGTGTTTATGTAGTTATGCCTCATCTATCTGTTAAAGTTGCATCCTCTAAAAGGTCCTGGAACCACAAGGACTAAAGGTTGTGTAGCATTCCTAAGAATTTTTAAAAGCGATTCAAAATGATAGGGAAGTTTGCAGTGCAAAAAAATAAACAAAGGCTTACCCTGGGCAGAAGCATTCCTTCATCTCAGAATCAGGGACTCCATTCCTGGAAGGGCTCCCAGATGCACCTTTTTAATTCAGAAATAACACTATAGTTCGTATGCATGTATAGATATATATATACAAATATCCCTCATAGCACAAGTATGAAGGCATTGTGAACAGGGAAATGCAAACAGTTCTGTATGGAAAGTAACATATATTATCTAAGACAGCTGGCATTCAGAGCAAACCCCTCATCCAAGAAAGAATGAAACAAAACATTTATATAAATTCCAACACAAAGTGCCTTTCACTTTGTTCTTTTCTGAAAGTAACAGTGTTACTGACTTAAGGGTTACGATACCTACTCCAAAAAGAACAGTTGAATTCTTGCTCTGGTTTATGACTTTGCAAATATTCTTCCAACTCCTTGTTTTTCAAGCAGGAGTCTACTCCTAATACAATGGAAATGAAACCAAGATTCCCAGTTTGGGATACTTGGGAATAGTACACAGGCTAACTTCAAAAGTGTGGCTTATTTTATTATCTTTAGAATTATTTTAATAGTAAGAAAAGTCCACTAACTAAATTCAGAAGTGTGGCTTCTTTTCTTTATTATCTTTAAAGTTATTTTAGCAGTAAGGAAAATTTTCCTATAAATTACAGCTTACTTGTATTTTCACTCTGAATATATTTGGATATTGTGTCTTCAAATATTAAGCTTCCTGTTTTACTAGACAAAATATTACTAGGGATGAATATGATTAAAATATTCTCTAAGAAAATGCTATCACAATGCTAAAAAAAAAATTATCTCTAACAATTGAAATGTTATTCTTGACATGATCTAAAAAGCTGTGGTCCCTGATCCAAACCTATTAAACTGAACAGTTCCAAATCCACACTGCTGCATTTTGATATTTGTGAACTGTAACACTAAGGACAAACATCAAAACAATTTCTTTTATGAAATGAAATTAGACAAAAATAATTGCTCTGAATCCTTGAAAAATCACCCATAAGTGAATTAGATTCAGACACAAGTGCAAACAACCTTCAGCTTCATCAGGATGTATTTACGGATGATTTATTTCATAAGAACTCATTTCTATTTTTTTATTCCTAAGAATAAAGTAAATGCAAACTTGTATTTCATGCTTTGAAATTCTTCTAGAATAAGGATTATTGAGTTGTTCAAAATAATGGGAGCTATCAAATTAGAAACATATTTCATAACTCTTAAAAGCCCAACTCTCCCCATTGCCCTTCTAAACCACAGCTGCTGAGAAGAACAGAAAAATATTATTAGCATTTCATAGAAACTTTTATAGTTTGTCTCAAAATTTAAATATTTCCTTCTCATTGTTTTTGGAACATCATCATAATACTGGTGGGTGATAATTCTGTGTTTAAATTTTATTATCAAATAGCTTTTAATAAGAGTTAGAAATATTTGCAAAAGTCTAACACCAGCCCTGCAGTGACTCTGTGGGGGTTTAATAGAAATGCATCCAAATCATTATGTTTGTTTAAGGTCATGTTATTGACAAATTTTTCAGCTTTTTCATATTAACCATCCTTTAATCAATCACTAAGAAGTGAACGTAACTGTTTCAGTCATTTGAGCTAGTTTAATGTTTCAACTTTCAAAAATCAGTTTTAATGCATAATATCAGGTCCACAGTCTCTTTATGAGAATAGCTTGCAACAGGGCATGCATGACAAATACAGCAAAATCATAGAATCATGGAATGGTTTGTTTTGGAAGGGACCTTTAAAGGTCATCTAGTCCAAACCTCTTGCAATGAGCAGGGACATCTGCAACTAGAGCAGGTCGCTCAGAGCCCCATCAAGCCTGACCTTGAATGTCTTCAGGGATGGGACCTCCACCACCTCCCCAGACGTGTTCCAGAGTTCCACCACCCTCATAGTAAAGAACTTCCTAATGTGCAATCTACATCTACCCTTGTCTAGTTTAAAACCATCGTTCCTTCATCCTATGGCTACATACCCTTGTAAACAGTTCATCCACAGCTTTCTTAATGTTCCCTCAACTCAGAAATGCTTAAAGAATTTTTTTAAAAATAAAATATTCTGCAGTATTTTTAAAGAAACAAAAAGTAGTTGGAAATCCAAAGCACTTTTTATTCTATTTGCTAAATATATGGAAAAAAAGCGCACTTTTGACAGCAGATGACAATACTCTTTCATGGTTTTGATTACAAGCAACTTTGCTATATCTGTGGTATATGCCCACGTCCATATCCATGTCCATACCTGTTCCCATGTCCATGTGTGTGTAAGTGGATGAACACATGCTCTGAAAGAACGGATGGAGCTCACTTGACTTTCTCAGAGGGAGAGACCACAGTCAAGCAACTCTCCATGGACTGCAGGGTAAAATCCATGGACCTTTGCTCTTTCCTTTTTCAGTTACACAGACAATTACCCATACTATAAAACATTTATTAGAATGT
>JANHGN010020973.1:5583-23276 GCA_024605025.1 Megaceryle maxima
ATTGTTAAATCACGCAAAAAAAAAATCCCGTTACAAGTAAGAAAGCTCAAAAAAGGTAAATAAATAAACAAGAAAATATAAAAAAGAAAAAAAAAAAAAAAAAAAAAAAAAAAAAAAAAAAAAAAAAAGGCCATAAAGGATCCTGAGTCTGAGCCATTGCTGGTTCTGTCAGACTGAAATGTTTTTTTTTTTCTTTAAAATCAGGGTGAGATCACTGTTTTGTTTTTTTTTTTTAATGTGCTGCCCAGGGTAGGATACATCCATCTGTGAAAAGATCTACAGTCTAATGACAAATACTGTCAGGCTTGCTCAAAAATTCTGATGGCAATCCAGCAGAGACAACACTGCTCCTGACCTTGGCAGAGTATCATAACAAGTACCATCCTGAAAACAACCAAAATGAAGAGAGGAATTCTATGCAGGAGCCAATTGTTTTCCTTGCTTTATATTGTACAACAAAAAGCATGAGGAAAGCTCTGCCCCAGTATCAATACATACCCTCCCAGGGTCTCTGTGCCCTTTAGAAAACCAATTTAACTTATCACCACTTACTTCCATGGTTACCCAGAGAAGCTAAGGTGCCCATGTGGCTATCTCAAGCTCCCATTAAGAACCAGACAGTCTGTTGGTTCTTGAGGGTGGCAGAACACACCAGTCTGATCATCTGACCTTCTAGATATAATGGCTACTGTGTAGCCAGCTCCTTCCAAGCGTATAGTCCTCTCCTTGTGAGAAACTTGACTCCAAAGCAGAAAAGAGAGGATAGAGCCATCATGGTCAACAGACAAGATCTGCTCTAGCCACAAGGACTTTGAATGGCTACATTGTTTTTAAGGATGTGTCAACTGTACAAAACTGGGCTACAACTGTCTCTCAGTAAAGTACTTCTCCAGTTTTCAACCATTTTATCAGGTTGTCATGTATTCACAGTTTGCAATCCAACATCTAGGATGGACACTGACTCACTGCATTGCTTTCTAAGTTGGTTCTGCCTTACTTATGCCTGCTTAGTACCTATGTCCCAGCTTTTGTATTTGCATGATGGTGTCACAGAATTTCAGGCGCTGTGGTGTAGGCTGATTACTAAGTTTTGACAGAATAGTCAGAGCTCCTTTTAAAGTTGCTATCAAAGAGCAAGCCAGAAGGATTTCTGAAGGATTGTTCCTTACAATGCAGAAGCCACTTAAGAACTCCAGGACTGACAGCAATGTAATTAACCCAGTGCTCAATAGTTCATAATACTTGATTTCAGTCTGGGGAGGGTTGTCGTGGTTATGCTTCAAATCTTTGCAGTTATAGAGTGTCTTTAATAGTTTTGCTTTTTCTTTTGGTAGATTTCATGATTTATAAGCAGGTCTATGGTTGGTTGAGGTCTGATTTTTCCTGACGATACTAGTAACTAACACTGATTAGCTGACCAGTCTAAAAATAAGGTGATGTAGAAGAGGAGCACACTTTTGAGCTTCATACATAATTCAGATAACCAAACCACCCACCCAGTAACTACCAAAACAATCATACTATCCTAAACCTTACCTTCTCCCTTCCTGTGTCACTGTCCCAATGTCCTGCTCTTGACTGCTTTGGTTTCCATGAGGAAAGGACCATGCAGAGTAAGTTACAGGATCAGAACCGCAGGCTGTGAGTTTGCAGAAGCAGACTTCATCTTGACAGATTCTTCAGAGTGCCACACACATCTCTGCTGATACAGAAGTAATAATAATAATTTCATGCTAAGAATTCTGACAGTGCCAACGGCCAGTAGAAACACCCCTACAGAGAAGTAAAAAAAGGCCCTTAGTTCTGTCAGGCAACTTCTATCCTAAGCCAAGGGGCCTGATCTTATAGCTCAGAACTTTAGACGGAGAGAAAAGCAAATGAAATGAAAATCAAATAGCAACCCCTCATGGTTATGCAAATCCAGTTGAGTGTCATTATAGCAACACCTGAACTACAAGAACTCAATAAACCCAGAGCCTGCAACTCAGGGTCAGATAGGGCTTCTCTACCTTATGTAGGCAAAAACTTCTACCTCCTTAATTTGAGGAGCTGGTAGTCTTCATTGAAGTAACTGACAGGACCAAGCAATTACATTGTACCAGGTCAATGTGAGGTGAAAGTAAATTTCCATCAAAACCAGACTGTTCCCACCAATAATGAGATACTGCTATGAATTGATTAGGCACATACTATCAATTTAAAACACCAGAGGAGAGTTTCTCAAAGAACATGCTTGCTCAAGAATCCCTTTTCTCCATTTCTCCATTTAATTAGTCATAGTATTATCATTAACAAATTCATGCAATTGTCATTTTAATCATCAAAGTTGCATGTACATTCCTTCTCATTAAATAATATTAAATACAACAGAAGATGCTAGCCAGGTTGTTCCAGAGCTCCAGGAAATGTTCTTTTACATGCATGCCGAAACCAGGCAAAGATTGGTTTGTTACAGCAAATTTCTGTATCTTCCAGGCTATCTTACAGGGTGTAACATATCCAGATTGACCTAAGGAAGGAGAAGCATGGTTTGCAGAGACAATGTATTTTTATTAAACAGCTCTCTCTCTAGATACTTGCCATGTTTCCAGTAGACTCTGAAGAATTTACTACTGAGAAGTTCAGTGTTTGGAAGAATGCTGATGGACAGGTACAAGGACTGAAAACTTCCACTTATTTGTATGGCATAAACACACACTTTCCCCCTGCAAACACAGACCAGGAAGTATAAAAAAAAAAAAAAAAAACCGAAAAAAAAAAACAAAAGAAAAACCAAAGAAAAAAAAAAAACAACAAACAAACAAAAAACCCAAACCAAAACAAAAAACCAACCAACCAACCAACCAAAACCAAAAACCAAACCAAAACAAAGAGCAACTGAGGTGCTGGATGCAGGAGTAGCTACGATTTGGTCTCCAGACAGGGTACCACTACAATATCAACAGCTGCCTCCAAGGCATGCAAGAGAACCTACCAGCTCACTTCATGTCAGCTATGGAATTGTAACAGGGCAAGTAGATTTTGCCACCTTTAGGTGAAATTCAAGCAGCAATGAAACTGCGTCCTATCACCACCCTATAACATCTTGCCTTCTTATGGTTTTCTTGGTTGGCCCTCCTCCCACAGGCTGTCACAGCCGGAGTCCAATTCCAGGCAGAATCTCAAGACGCAGATTTCTCTTCCATCCCTACTGCAATTAACAGGTGGTCTCCTTTCACTCCAGCTAGCAAAGCTCATCCAGAAAAATCACAGCTGGGCAGGGGAAAACTCTTGCATGCCTAGAAATGAGATTCAGTTGCGTTTTGTTGCACAGTTTAATTTGTACAACACAGCTGGCTTATCTATGTACCTTGTTCGTGTTGAGGGATGGAGAGATAGAAAAGGGAAATCCTTCTAGTTGTGTCATCACAACAAACCAAACACACAGCATTGAAAAATCAGGTATCAGGAGAAACACATGCTAGTGCTTCCTCACTGATCCTGTCTTGTACACAGTACCAAATCTGGACAATATGCTGCATTGCATCACCTCACCAGACAGGAAGATTCTAAAAATTAGGATTTTGCAGGATGAGCTTGCACAGAACATGTGCAAAACTGCCCTCTGCTGTTTAGATTAAAACCTGCACAAATATAAGATAGCGTGACAAAACCAGTGTTGTTGTAAAGGTCCAAGTTGTGAACAGGCAGAACTATCTGACTTCAGCTGTTTTCTGCCTCCATGCACAGCACAAAATTCATACGTGAAAGCCACTCAGAACCATCTTGCAACAGGGAACCATCTGGACAGATTTGCAGGCTGTAGCAATATTGTGCTAGTTACACCACCACTCCATCCAGCAACTATCACACAGTAGGTGAGCACCAACAGACAGCCTCTCACCCCAAAGATGAGTCAAGAACACCCTCGGGCTGTAAGGGGCATGATGGTAATTGTGAGCTAGCGCCTGGAGGAAGATGCGCATCTGTCAACCCATTAAAGCAAGGCCTGACCTTTACCAAATGGGAACAGAACTATGTGTCTGGAGTCAAAAGCATATAGCACAGAGGCTTTTAAGAGTTCAAGATTATTAGGTTACAGCAGTCATTGGAAAACAGGGCAGTGACATTATCAAAAGACAGTCAGTGAATATTCCATAAAACTAGCACCTGTAAGCCCTGACTGCAGGAAAAAAAGCGAGAACCTGGATTTCTTTCTTTCTTTTTTTTTTTTTTTTTTTTTTTTTTTAAAGAAGATAAGGAAATGACTGTACTTTGAAAAAGCTGCCCATTATCCCGTGCCAGCATGCTGGGCAGGCAGGTACAGAAGCATCACGGAAGGGACAGTTGTTTTCTATGGTTTCACTCACACATTCATACACAGGATGTGGCAAATTCTGCCCTCTGAGAACAGCATCAGATGTCCACATCATCTTCTGTGGGAAGCTCTGTTTTGGTACAAATTCAGAAAACAAGTACTGTTACCTGCACCAGAAGCTCAGTTTCCGGAGCATCTCTGATGAAAGCTAGTCCAGTTCTCTTCAATTAAGCACAAGTTTCAGCTCTTTGCAACAGGCTTTTGGTCAGTTTTTACCACCATGCCAATAGGCTATTTTGGGTCACTGCATAAAGCAGACCATCAGTTACACTGGTCAGTGTAAGCACACAAATTAAAAAACAAACCAAGACAGAAGCCTTGAATTTATTTTTTTTTTCCCCCACATAAGCCCTTTTCATATCTGTATGTTTAAAAACGCAGAAGCATGTCAGTACAGTACAACATGCCTTTGAAACACTCACTAAAAGCACTTAGTGACCACTTCAAAGATTCTCTCGAAGGTTAGCTCATGTTAATTTTAACACAACAGTCATGTACGGCCACTGTTCACCCTAATAGCCTTCAAACACACCATCAGCAGATGTACAAATGAAGCTTCAGAGAGAGATTCTTCTAGGTGCATAAATAGCTGGAGCTTTACTTTGATGATGGCTGGCCTGCCTCCTACATGGCAGGCCTGGGAGTTCACCATGTTTCAAGTTAAGGACAACAATAATTTCCTTACCCTGGGGAATGACAGAATATTAATGCCCATTCTATAAAAGCTGCCTGAGAAGCTCTCAGCTGATGACAGGAGACTTCCCAACATAAAACTAAGAGACCTCCCATTTCCTTTATAAGAAATCCTTAGTGCTGAACACAATTGCCTTGTTCTCAGAGCACCACAGATAGTAACACGGTTCTTTCTGGGAGATACAGATTAGCAGGTCTACCTGTAGTAAAAGATTACAGATCTTACTCACCAGTAGCTGTGAGCTCAGCAGCAGCACATCCACAACTGGAATGGCTCGCTTTTTTTTTAAATTGCACATGTGAAAATGTGTTACTATGCACAGCTAACGCAATGGCATTACTGCTGCTGAGGCAATGACATCCATCATCACCACCGCACTTCCGAGGGCCTGCGCTTCACTCATGTCTGAAACCAGTTCTGAATTACAGCCTCCTACACATCTGTGGGCTGTGCATGTCAGCTACACCAGGGTCAGCCTGCCATTGCTGGAGCAGTGGTAAATTCCCATTCTAAACAATATGTTCAAGTTCCACAGTTTGTAAGGTATTGGCTTTGCCAGATTTTGAAGGAAAAAAAAATTCAAATCTTAAGCCTTGTTAAAAGGATCCATCATTCCCACCCTATTAGCCAAGGCACTCAAAAGGGGGTACCAGAGCTTGCTCTAGAACACTAACCAGGTAATTCCGGGTTATCAAATACGAGAACAAATCTGAACTTCAGGCTTCATTTAAACCTATGCCATCCTAAATTTTGTTTATATCTAACTTTGCAGGATCAAGGAAGCTAAAAAGGGTTAGAGTAACACGTGTCTATGATGTTTATTAAAGCAATGACCACTTGTAGTTATAATCAGACTACCACCAAGTCTACCATCAAAATCGGAAGACCTAACACCCAGGCTTGCTACAAAAAAAAACCCAACCCAACCTTAGCTCAGGAGAGCTTTGCTGTTAAGCTGAATTGTGAATCCAAATTTTCATCATTATACACTTTTGTCTTATGCTGTTTGGGCTGTTTTTCAAGGCAGGGTGGAAGAGTTTGATAGACCTTAAATGTTATGAGCTAACCCAAGAAGATCTTACAGTGAAGCAACCATCACCTGCAAGGACAGCAGGAAGTTCTGTCAGCATAACCTATGAATCCTTAGTTTTACTTTCAAGGGTTAGAAAGGAAAAGAAAGACTGTTCCAAAAGCCTCCTTGTATCATTAAAAACAGAACCTTTTGCAATTTCACAGTATTTTTATTAAGTATGCTAGATGCAGAATAAGTTTGTCCTTCTAAAATGAATTAATACTAAATAAAACTAAAATAAATTGCCCCTCTAAAGAGCAAACCAGCCACTGCTACTTGAAGGTTATGGCTACTAAGATTTACTTTTACCTTATGCTACCTGAACAATTCAAGCACAACAAAAAGACTACACTACAGTCAGCTTTTCAGGAATTGTTCATGCCTGCCACTAATTTGTCACATTATGGAAAGGTTTGATAGCATCTCACATCTTGGGAAACTGTGTTTTCAAGGGGTTAAGGGAGAAATATCTCTTCCATGGCCAAACATCTAAGCAGATTGACTCAGTAACAGCCATCCTTAATTTGCAAACTCAGGTATTTGACTGCTAGGTGACCATGAACTATTCACTTAACCTCTCAAAAATTCTGTGTGAGGCATTTCTGAAATGTCAAGACTTAAGATTTGGATTAATTTGCCTCTACAGACACTTACAGCAGGCTGAAATGAAACAGCAAGAGATGGAAATGTTGGCTAAAGCGCTCTCAAGAGTACCTCACTTCTACTTGGACTATGCCACCTAGTACCTTACTACTCATGTATTGACTATCAGCTGGTCTGAAAGTCAGACAACTCAAAGCATTCTCCTCCTTAGAACAAGTCACCATGCCAAAAGTATACAGATACATTTTTAATTGTTTCTTCTGACACTTTTGTGGTGATAGCACAAAGCCAGTGAACACCAGAAGTTAATCTGTTTTGACATTTAGAAGATCCTATCCATGGTAAAGATGCTTTCACAAGTATGCTTCTCCCACTCACTTGAGTCTACATATGATGTGCTTCATTATCACTGGCAAAAAAAAAAATAAAATTCAAGTAACAGCATCACACCATACCAAATTTTACAACATCCTTCTAAATCCATTAGCATTAGCTAGTTTAGCCTGGCAATATCATCTTACCTTATCGGTGCATTTTTTAAGGCTAATGCCAAAGACTGTCAACAACCATTTTCTGTGGTCTCGAAGACTAGAGACTGAAACATTACCTACCTATCTTGTGAAAGATTTCAAGCTTTCCCCAAAAAAACAGCCTTTGTGCTTTTACAATCTGCCACAGGTTCTAATCCAAACAGCTTTATTTCAGACACCTGCATTAACAGCTTCCATCTTTGCCAGATACAGTTTTGACTTGCATCACTTTAGATGTTATCGTTCCTGACAGAAAAGGGTTTGTCATTCTCTCTGCAGCCAGTCATCTATTACCATTCTGATTTGCATCTCTAAGGTGATCAGTTACTGTTTAAATGATCACATCTATTTTCTCAGGAAATGATAAAAGGTTTTAAACTTAATTAAAATCATTGGAAGACCAGCCATAACATTAAAAATAAATTTTAATGTTAAGTCATTTTTAGATCATTTGCTCCGACATCCAAATGTTCTGAAATTTAAAGTAGTACTATAGGGACACACAAGTGCAGATAAATCTTTATTGCCATAACTTTGTTTTGTTTTCTTTTTTTTTTTTTTTTTCAAAAATGAGCATTGGGTTTTTAATAGGTCGTAGTTTTATGTCTTTATATGTACAACATTACAACTGCATATTTTAATAATAATGAAGTTAGTGATACTTTGATAACACAGTGTATTTATAAAATGAATTCTTATCAAAATACACTTTTCACTGGGATAATAAATAAAATCCTGCGAAACCCACCTACACAAAGTTAATTTTAACTCTGGTAGAACCCGATGTGGTACACAGTCCATTAACTACTATGTTTGCCCCTTTATCCCCCTACTGATGCTCATCTTCTGGGGTAAGAAAACATTTTTTTTTCCCCCCGTTGTGGTGTGACCTCATTCAACATCATCTTCAGCCAAGCACTGTGCACTTACAATTCTCTGTAAGAAGGAGAAAAACTCATTCACAATTACATAAAATTGACAGTAGGCAACTGATCATTAAGCAATGTAATTTTACACTGAACATTAAGCAGTGTAATTACTGAGCAAACAGATTAATTCTAAAAATGGTAATCTATTTGACATAAGTCTTTGAAGTTGGTTTTGCAGAAATCACACACTGTGCAATGCCTAACAAAGCACAGCCAGGTAAAGAATCAGCCTCAAGTAATGACCACCGTGTGGGTTTTGGCACTGTTCTCAAAGGAAACATTTTTGCTCCATTGGTTCCCCAGACCTTTATATCTTCTGTCCATTACACTTTTCAGTGTTTTTACTAACTGTATGGATCTTAGACTGAAATGTAAACAGGCCAGAGCTGCGAAGAGCTGTCTGGTGCACAGCACTGAGTCTCTGCTCTATGTGAGGCAGCACCATTAAGGAGTACCATTTAATTTCCAAGAATGTAAAACATTTTTTATTTTACTATGGACTCACCTGCTAGCACAACACTCAGGCTAAAAAGGGAGGGCATTTTACATACTGAGCTACGAACACTTTTATCATCAGGTAAACCTCCAGTCTTCAAAAACTGTCATGTGTTCTGGGGCTAGTTAAGGTTTTGTGTATATAGCTGGCCCTTCTGGGCTGGCAACAGCAGCTGATTAATTCTAATGGACTTTTATAGCACTTACAGACATTTGTACACATGTAATTAAAAAACAAAGATAAAACTCAAGACCTAATGCAAGCAAGTTACCACTTCTGTGATCCCCCAACTTGTATTTGGGAAACAGTGGATCAACTTTTATAGTATCAGAGTTACCATCAGATGCTTCTACCTTAGAAGAGTTTAGCATACCCTACACATGACAGAAGTTTTATATTTCTATTGTATCCTGTTTGCTACTAATGTTACATGATTTTTTATTTTTTATTAAAAAAAAAAAAAAAGCTTCTTTCAATCTAACTGAACATATACAAAAATATATTACAAAAAACAATACTTGAGACTAGTATAGTGGATAAAAGAAGTAGTTAAATTATTTTCAAACCAGAACTACAGGGAATGTTTCACATACCTGGCTTATTGTAGGGAGCTTAGTTAGAAGCATTTGAAACACTGGTGGTGGAAGAGTCTGTTGTAGAACTTGTAGCAGCTGCTGGGGCTGTCCACACACAGCAATGGCATTGGTCAAGTGATCAACACCCTTCTCATATTCACCTGTACGACAAATCATAATGTTTTGAAATCAACCTTCTTCCACACTTGTAAAGTATCTACACCAATCATCCATCAATAGTGGATTAAATTACTGAGAACCAATCCCCAAATTTTCTTTCCTCCTCTCCTGCTGGATCTCCTGAACAGAGGTTATAAATAAGAAAACAGATTTTCTTAAGTGAATTTGACTCCCCAAAAGATCTTAGTACAAGAAAAAGTATTTTACAACTTACTCTTCAAAAAAAGTGTGCTATTACCTTGAGCTAGTAGTTCCTCACCAAGCTGAATCTCCTCAAGGAAAAACTTCTGAACTGCTTCAGCATCTTTCAGATCAGGTAACTATAACACACACAGTAAAACTGAAGTTAGCCATTACACATCAGTTATTAAACACGTTAGCAGAAAACATTCACAACTGAAATCAAACACACACACAACCATACTGTTACACCGAAACTGGCATAAAAAAAATAATTAAAAGTTTCACCACTGAGCTAAGTGTTCACAGAATGTTTTTGAAAATTAGACTCTGGTCTCACATCATTGTGTTACAAATTTGCAGAGATGGAGCCTGAAATACCACCACTCAATGCATTAAGTACACAATTTTGTAGCAAATATAAATTCTAAGGTATGTCACGTTTACCACAACTAGATTTCTCACAACTGCTTAAGATAAAAATATCTTATTTCAGGATCCATTGATGATAAGGAAAGAGAAATTAAATACTTATAGCAAAAAAAAAAAATATTCAGTTATACGTGTATCCCACCAATCATTTTTAAGTGTGAAAAGTTCTTGCACATACTATGAAGAGGAAAACACCATCATAACACTCAGCTAATGTTGTATTTTCTAGTACAAGGCCTCTAAATGACACACAAAAAGAAAAAAAGGAAAAAAAACATTTCATGTGGTTATTTGTGAACATTAAAAACACTTAAGGACTGCGTATTTGCAGAAGTATTTGTAAGTCTGAAATCAAAACAGATGTTTGAACAAATCTTACAAATAACACGAATGAAACATCTTTCAAAGTAGCACTGCATTACTGAACACAGTATTACCTTGGAAAGCCCTGCTCTCTCTTTGGCAAGCTTCTGTTTCTTCCTTCCTGTAAGAATAAAAACATTTTACGTTTTTAATTTGCAATTAAAAAAGCCTCCAGATTATAGTTTGAAACAGTGAACAAGTAAAAGTTGCTTTCAAAATAAGAAACTGGTAATATATTCCAAATATTGAAGACTAAACACAGGACTGCAACCCACCCTGCAACAGAATCTAATTTAGAGGTCTAATGAGGGCTGGCAGTAGCACACCAACTCAAAATGGCAGTTCTCCTGCTCACTATGGTAAACACCAGCTGTGCAGGGCCTGCAGCAGAGCAGCCCTCATGCACTAGGGGCATGAAGAAGGTAAGAAAATTAAGAGCAATATAGGATTTCTCTACATGAATTCTGTCAATAAGCAGAACAATTGCTTACAAGTCAAGGCTATACCTAATTTAGAACTATATGGTGCACCACCAACAGGAACTTTAGAAGGTCACTTTCCCAGCTGCTTTAGAACAAAGACTTGGGAGCTAGTTAAATAGGTGGCAGTATCTCATCATCCCACTGCAAGACCAATACGCTAAAGCATACAATAAAACATACAAAATCTGAGCAAAGTAAACATTTACAGATGGAACAAACATTTACAGATTTAATTGCCAAACCTAAAAGCATAAAGTTGGTCTGCAACATAAACTTGCACAAGTCCAGCAAAACTAGTGTAATTAAAACAACATATAGCTTGCTTTTAATGCATAAGGCACATAAAAAGTTATTTTACAGCAGCAGCTATTTGTACAATAAAGAATAAGTACAGTAATACCAATTATATCCTTCAAATAATCATTCTTGTAGGTAATCAGTTTATCAACTGAAAGTTACATCAATAAAACTTTTAAATACAGCTTATGGTTAAACAAGCGTACTCTTACTATTTGTACTCAGTGTCTGCTTGGTGAACATCTACGTCGACAAAAGATGACTGTCACACAGGCCTGATTTTTCTTTTGAGACAATTTCACATGCTGGAAATACCTCCACATATGACTATCAATTTTAATGGCAATGAGTTAAAAATTTGCAACTGTCCACATGATGAAGATATCCACAAATACTATTTCCTAGTAGTGATAATGTAAAATGAAATTCATGTGGGTTTTTTTTATATAAAAACCCCATTCTAAATACATGGATCACCTTTTTACCTTCTACAGTATCTTAATAAATCTTAGCACCTGCATTTCCAGAACTTACTGACCTGTGTTTATTATTTTATATCATATACAAAAAATGTGTCATATAAAATTATAGTATGCTACAGTTTTATAATGATAGTTGTTTTGAGTATTAAAGAATTTATATCCTGAAAGTTGCTGCCTTCAATTAGCTCACTCTGAGTTTTCTGAAGCATTAACCTGCACAAAACTTTAAACTGCACTAGTATGCAAACTAATTTTGCTAATACATAAAATCTTAAAGATTAAATAAAAAATAAACAGGAAAAAGTAGTATCTGAAGTGTTTCACTATCAAAACAAGTCATGTCACAGTTGTAGTGCATTCAGTGAAAACATCAACGAAAAGTAAAAAAGTAACAGCTTCACATTTGTAAATCATTTTCAGGAGAAAATCTGTTTTCTTGTGACAATGGTACCTTCTGCTTCTGACCACTGATCACACACATACGAAATCACGTACTTTAACCTGAAAATAGTAAATGAATGTGAAGAATCACCAAGATTTTAAAACTGAACACTGATCTACAGAATCTTTTAAGTCTGATTACTATGCAATTTTTTTTCTTGTTCTTTTTTTTTTTTACAGGTCTCTTTAAAAGTCCACCAGCTAAAAGAATTACAAAAATCAAATAGCTCTAAAGGATATTCAGGAATTCTTCCCACACTGGTTGGTAACACTAATGTTAAAATGTCTTTGCAACAACAGTCAAGTGTTACATTTGTAATACAAGCAAAAGCAAGGTCTTTTGAAAGAAAAGAAAAAATTAAAAAGAAAAAGCTTTCTCTCGGGGTCCTACCAGAAAATGAAACACTTCCCTCTTTTCTAAAGGCATTATCACATTTAAAAAAGGAAAAGGGCGATCTTTCATAGAAGTAGTCTTGGTTAACATAGAAATGTGTGTGTATCCATCCACAACAGAAAGCTAAACTGCAGCTCTCAAACTGCACGTGACTTCTTGCAGGTGCTGCAGGCACAGGTCTTGTACATGGAGCGTAGGTTTCACACGGGAACCAATGGGTGACCTGCACTGCTAGCAGGGGTTGCAAAAATCCCTGAGTTGCCCCAGCAGCTCCACAGCCAGTCCCAAAACAGAGCAGACCGACAAAAAAAGCCGTTTGCATCTTCCACTGCTATCCATGAGTTCTGCCTACTGCTCTCCCCTTGCTCTGCTCTCCAGGCAGAATGTGCTCCGAGGCAAAGTTCAGCACAGTCAGAAGTTCTGGCTGTCTCTGAACAAAGAGCTCAGCGTCTATCTTTGCACACAGAACTGTGCTTAAGAACAAGAATAGTAAACACATCTAACATCTTATAATCTTAAAATACATCTGTAGAAGCTAAGCAGCTCCAGATGTTTATATCTTTGCTATCTTTTGGTCCTTAGATTAAATATGGACAAGCCCTCCAACTAGCAACAGCAAAACCTAAAATCCACACAAAAATCAGATAAATAGATAAGATTGAGACAAAAACAAACAAACCCCCAACAGCAAAGAAAGGTGCTTTCTACAAGTTTTTCATCAGCTACCCCTACTATGGCTCAAAAACCAGTATAACTTCATTTAAAGAACTGCAACTGGCTGCTGCATTCGACCTTTGTTGGTCAGATATTTTACAATCCAAGCCTTACAATCCAACAGTAAAATTGCTGTAATAATCATATCACTGGCACCACTACAGAAGCATGCATACTAAAGAATCAGCTGCAGTACTGAAAAGTAAAAACAATCCCCAATTCCTAAATATTATCTAAAGCCTCAGAGCTGAATGCAGCCCAGTGTATCATGTCCAAGGATCTTAAGTCATACAGTGATGTCCTCCAGACAGCAGTCATCCCCTATCAAACCACAATGTTTTTTTTCCACTTTAAAGAAAATCTTAATTTTTAGTCACAACAAGTCTAAGGTTAACTCAGAATATTACTGGACAGAAACTCAGCTAATGAAAACAATGCAATGCAAAAATAATTTTCAGTGCTTCTGCAAATTCTTATGAAATCCAGTATTTTCTCTGCTACATACTTAAAGTCATAAAAAGAGCATGTCTGATTATACTGCCAAAAATCGAGTTTGCTTGTGCAAGACAAGCACATACCACTTTACTATACTAAAAATTCCCAATGAATGACTTGCACCGAGGGGCAAAAAGTACTTGGAAGACACACAAGGAATAGGTGTCTGAGGTCCTACATACATGAGCAAGGACCTAAAGATGAAGTATTCAAAAGACATGATTTGCTGTGGAAAAGCTTATAGAAAGCAGAATTAATATGCTGTTAAACATAACACTGGGTACTCAATAAATCCAATCCATTAAAACAGAATTAAAGTGTTTGTGTTTAAACATCATCAAGGAAATATTAATTTTTAACCAGCCTAGCTATTGACTCTTTCATCCCTGAAACTACTCATCATGTTATGCTGGGAAAGTTTACCTTAATGGTAATTTCTTATCTTCAGATTACTTATCAAAGGAATACTGTACATATTCTCTTGATAGAAGCAACCCAGCACAAGTATCAGCTTATTTCTCACGATTCGTTTGAGTACCTTGAAGGAGTTTGATACCTTGAGTACTCGCACCTACAGTTGCATTTAAAACCTTCACTAAATTATTAAAACACGTCAATAAATGTTGAAGATGTGAAATAATGAAGAGCCACAGAAGGAAAGCTCCACATTTTGGATTAATCAACAATTTTCTCTGGCATTCATTCTTATCCTGGAAGCTAATAACCGAGCTGCCAGGAGGGTTAAGAATGCAGCAGATGAAATACTCAAGAGCTGCTACTGGCTCCTGCCATACCACAACAGAAGCTTCATTACAAGAGATCTCCTTGTTTGTCTTCTAAAGGCAAAAAATAAACATTGCCACATAAACGCAATGGCGGTAACAGTATGGCTGAGTGTGTAGGATAACAAAGATTTTTAGAAAGGAGGGGAATTATTTCTATGCCAAAATTCCATGCGCCGAAACCACAATTTACCCAATAACCTCCAAACCCGCAGAAAACACGCTGCTGCTCCGACAAGAAGCCCCGTCCCCTGCTTTAGGTTAAGGGATGACGAGAGGCAACGAACAGCAGGACCTTGGGGCCTGCCTCATAGGAGAAGGCCGCCCGCCAACCCCCGCCCGCGGATCGGGGAGACAGGCCCCGCCGCGGCGTCCCGGGCCTCTCTCGCGCCCTTCCCGCATGGTAGGGGAAGCTGATATTCATGGTAGGGCCGAAGCTGAGGGCGGACAGGCGGCGGAGGCTCAAGGCCATTTTCCCGCAGGGAGGGGGCCGGAAAGGCCGTTCCACGCCGACTCGACTGAGTACTGGTGGCGGTGGTGGGGAGGGAGGGAGGGAGGCGGCGGGTTGCGGCAGGGGCGGGTTGCGGCAGCGGCGGCCGAGCCCCCACCCGTCCCGGGATCAGGAGGGCGCTGCGGAGGCGCCACGTGCCGCCCTCCCGCCCCCTGCGCGCGGGGAAGAGGAGGTGGCGGCGGCTGCTGAAGGCAGGTCGCGCGCGGGAGCCGTTGGAGGGCGGGCGGCGGGGGTGTCAGGGGTGGGGAGGGGGCGACCGGACACTCACGCTCCCGCAGCCGGTTCTTGAAATTCGGGTCGCTCCGTCTTTTGCGGTCGAAGTAGATGCAGTAGCCGATGAAAAGGGCCCCGCAAAGGCCCGCCGCGATGGCGCTGGTCTTGCCCACCATCATCGTGCCCGGCGCCGAGGGGAAGGTCCCGCCGCGCCGCTGCCCCCCGCCCCCTCCCTCCCTCCCGCCGCGCGGCCGGCGCCGAGCTCAGCAGGCACCTTGGGGCGAGCGGGCAGCCAGAAAGGACCCCTCCGCGCTTCCGCTGACGTCATCAGCCAGCGGCGGCAGGGGGAGCCTACGCCAGTGCCTGCGGGGAATCCGACCGGCCCCGGAGCGCATGCGCAGCCGGGCCGAGGCTCTTTCCTGCCGGCCTGACAGCCCGGGCCGCTAGGGTGGATGGTGAGCGCCCCGCGAAGGGGCAGCGCTGAGGGAGCTGAGAAGCGCGGCGGGACAAACCCACACACTCCGCGGCAAGGCAGGGCAAGCCCCTGGGGATGGCGCACAAGGCGCCCGGCCTCTGCAGCACCGCCTGCCCAAGCTAGGCTGTATCTGCCGGCCGCCTGCCCACTACCCGCACATCGGCTTTCAGTCGCCTAGAAGACCTTAGTCTTGGAGAGTGAAGCTTAACAGTTCCAAAAACAAAAAAAAAAACCCAACATACAAAACCAAACCAAAACCAAACAAACAAAAGCCACCACCAAAAGAAAACTAAACCAAACCAAAAAGCTACCTAGGTAACAATTTGCAGACTTAGCAGAGGAGCCACTTCTGTGGTCATTTTGAATCATTCTTAGCCTTTGGTTAACCCTGCAGCAAGACCTCAGCAGGAGCTGCATTCGTGGGACATGGTAATAAAATCAGGTAATGGCTGCACTGTGACCGGGGTATGGACACTCACCTCACTCACACTGCCTTCTGGGAGAAGCTAAAAACCGCACAGTGAATGCCAAGAATGATTACAGCTGTATTAGTAAGTTTATGACAGAGCCATCTTGTATACGTCCATTTTTTTATTACAGTAATGAACCCTTTCATACATTGGATTTTTTATCAAAAGACTGTTTGTTTTTCCCAGATTTCTTTTTTGGAAAAGATTTTAGCCCTTTTGGTTTAACGCTCCTCTTTAACGGGTTTGCTTTTTCACCAACAAATGAATCATTAGAGCACCTCTTGTTTCTTAATGTGGTATCAACTCTGTCCTTTGGAAGACGAGACTGATCCGGACATTTCTGTGGTGCTTTCCACTTCTCTCCACAGCGCTTCACTCGTATCCTTCTTCCCATCAGGTTACTTTCATTGAGTTTCAGAGCAAGATGTACAGCATCTGTATTCTACAAGAACAAATACGCAGTTGAAAAGCAGCATTACCTCCAATTGATTGCTTTCAAATTAACAGTTGCCTTCCTTTAATTTTTGCAAGCAAGATTTAAAGGAGCACTCAAACTGCTCTATTTATTGAATGACACATCATCTCTGCTCTGCCCAGCACATCCACACAGCCCATGCATCGAGGCACAGACACTTGAAAATGGACTATGGAACGGCTCACCAGAGATGTGAGGGACAGAGAGATGAAGGAGAAACTGGGTAAAAAGCTATTGGGCTGCAGGAAACAGACTGAGGAAGGTGCAGCTGGGAGACTGCCTTGAAAAAACAAGCTGTACTGAATCCACAGTGGAGAGCCAGTAAGTAAACAGCTGCAGGAAAGAATTCCACTTGGACAGATAAGAAATGGGAGAACATGGCAGTTATATCAAGTGAATTCATCCTTCTCTCCTTTAGGGTCTTTCGCTTAATTTTCTTCAACACAACATTTTACAACTTCTATTTGTCCAAAACCTAAAATAGTTTGCTTTGGATCTGCTTCTAAAGAACTGGTCTTCCAAGCTCCTTTTAACATACACAACAATGCTACCACTTAATGTCATATACAAATAATAAAAAAATTACTAAGGGGAAAAAAAAAAAAAAAAAAAGTCTTAAAAGGCTATAAAGGCAAACTCAATTAAGATTCTGAAGAATTTCTGGTGTCCTGAAGCACACCTTTCACACGCACCTCAAAGAGAACGTAGCCAAAGCCTTTACCCAAGCCGGTCTTTCTGTCTCTCACAACTCGCACTGCTACTACGCCGCCGCAGACAGAGAAGTGTTCTCGCACAGCATCATCACTGATATCTGCAGGCAAGCACAGTGACACAGATGCCTCTTCAGTCAAACAGCTTTAGGAGCCTGGCCCAAAGCTAAGTATTTTATATTTACCAATAAGAATCATAGAATGTTAGAGGTTGGAAG
Organism: Megaceryle maxima; assembly: GCA_024605025.1. Lineage (NCBI taxonomy): Eukaryota > Metazoa > Chordata > Aves > Coraciiformes > Cerylidae > Megaceryle > Megaceryle maxima. The sequence continues at coordinate 23,154 of JANHGN010020973.1, forward strand.
GGACCTCTGGAGATCATCCAGTCCAACCCCCCCTGCCAGCGCAGGAACATCCAGGAACACATCCAGGCGGGTCTTGAAAGTCTCCAGAGAAGCAGACTCCACAGTCTCTCTGGGGAGCCTGTT
>JANHGN010020976.1:0-16297 GCA_024605025.1 Megaceryle maxima
GTTTAATCTAGGTAAGATGGTAGTAAATCTAGTGGGCTGGAGGAGGCATCGTGAGGTAGAGAGTCATGAGAGGTTAAAAGGATGTTCATTCATCCACACTCCAAAAAGGTTGTCATTTGGAGCTTCTGGAATGGGACAGCAGTACAGCAGTAGTTGAGAGTAACATTATCACCTTGACCTGGCTGGATGTATATAACCTCTGTGCAATCACTTATTTCTCTCACCTTGAGAAAGGATTGTTGAACTAAACAGGGAATGAGCAACTCCACCTGCAATAGTCTCCCATTTCTCACTAGGCCAAAGACATCTTGTGTAATTACCAGACGGGGGTCTTGGAGAACTCACCCAAGATGGTGTTACTGTTTCACCTAATCGAGGAGAGTGTGAAGCTTGGAGACAAGATCTTGGTCTTCAGGTAAGCAAAGTATCACCAGCTGATCGTGCAGTCACTAAATGCTGGAGTAGTTGAACCCCTCCTGGTACTAGGAGGCTATTACAACAGGGTGAGTGGTATGGCAGTTCCCCTTTTCTCCTTTTGTTGTATTAGATCCTGGTTTTCCTTCATGGATTTTGTACTTCTACCACTATCAAGTTTACTAGTGAGAGGTGTGCTGCCACAAACAGGGTTTTGACAATCATCAGTCCTGTCATGGTTTGGGAAGAGTTCTGGTACTCCACTTTTGCTGCTCTGGGGGCTTTCTCCTGAACAGAGATCTTGGTTTTGCAGCCAGAGCTTGTCCACGTTATCTGTCATTGAAGAGTTTTTGGCAGAGAGACCAATGCCGAGTCCTCCAGGCTCAGATGGAGGGATTCACAACTGGCTCCGAAACATCAACTATTACAGTGAGTTCATCCAATCCTCCTCTCTTTTGGTGTGATGCTGTTTGATCCTCTGGGACTAATTCCTGTAGGTAACCCACTATCTTTTTGCAGCTCTCGTGAATGTGAAAATTCTCTTCTAAAGCATTCTTCTGATGAAGTCTGTCTCAGATTGGTCTTAAGTTAATTGCTTGGGAAGACAGTGTCAGTTTGATAGCAACTAACTGACAATTTCTGAGTAAGATGTCAAAAAGAGCATTCAGAAAATGCTGGACATCTTTAACATGTCACACACTGGTGCTTTTTAAGTTCTAAAAGATACTTTTTGCTTCCTATTTGGCTATTTTCTAGATCTTGCTCTCCAAAACAGAATCACTGTGGATGCTTTCACTAACCTGGGGCTGTGAATTCCTCTTTCTCTCCCCCCCAGCTTTAAATCTTGTTCTGGCATGGGTGGTTGCTTTGGCTACTTCATAGGCCAGGACTGATGGATGTGGTGTTCCTGATTTTTTTTTTTTTTTTTTTTTTTTTTTTTTTTTTTTTTTTTTTTTTGTGTGTGTGTGTGCCAGAAGTAACCTGCTGCTCAGGAGCAGAGACATGACACCTCCTTCAGTCCTCTAGATCAGAACTCTCTGTGCTCAGATCCAGTCTGTGGGGTTTTGCCAAAGGCTTTCACAGTTTTGCTTTCTGTTGGTTCCTTAAGCTTCCAGCATATGTGAAGCCTTTATGCCTGCTGCTCTTGCTCGCTGTCCACCTTGACTCATACAGAGCCTTGATAGGCTAGGTGTGTTGGAGCACTCACAGTCTTGGCTTTGCCAAGCTTGAGTAATGTTTTGTTTGATCTTTCAGTCGAACAAATCCCAACCTTGCTGGCTGCATCGCACCTGCCTGGCTGGGCAAACTAGAGGTCTAGAGTGGTGCAGTTTTGGTCCTGGAGTGCATGACTCAAGGAAGATCAAGTATTGGTTGGAAATCAGTGCCAAAGCTCACTGTTTGGAGAGTGGTTTTGTTCTGATGACATTCCCCCAAACATAGAGAGTTTTCAAATGTGTCCTTAATTTCTCTCTCAGGACTGGATGGTAGCACCTCTGCCTCAGAAAGGGAACGACTGATTAACCAGTTCAATGACCCCAGCAACACCTCTGTTTGGCTCTTCCTTTTGTCCACACGGTAAGTTGGCTGGAGCAGAAAGGCACAGTGGAGGATTCACTCTACTGTGATGCTCTGTATGCATGTTGGTTTTCATTTCTTCATTTCCTCTGTAACGTGCTCTCTAGACTCTATGGGATTGAAGTGCCATCTGCTTCTGAATTCCTTAGGGATCTAGGATTTTAGCCTTAGTCCTGTGCAACAACTTAACAGCTTTGGAAACCAAACATGGGTTTGAAGTTGCCTGTATGACTGCAGGGAATTTTCCATAGACACTTCATGGACTCTTGGTTGTGATGATTGTCCCTGCCTAGAAGCTTTGAAAATCAGCCAAGGCAGCAATTTGAAATTTGCCTTTAATTTCCAGTGCTGGGTGTTTGGGTGTCAACCTCATTGGAGCAAACAGAGTGGTGGTGTTTGATGCTTCTTGGAACCCATGCCATGATGCTCAGGCTGTGTGCCGGGTCTACCGCTATGGGCAGAAGAAGCCATGCCACATTTACAGGCTGGTTTCTGATTACACCCTTGAGAAGAAGATCTATGACCGTCAGATCTCCAAGCAGGGCATGTCAGGTATGTGTGGATGAATGTGTCACTCCACTCTTGGCTTTCACTCCCTTTAACTCCTCTAAGTCCTGTTTCTGTGGGTTTTGTAACTTATTTAAGGTTGAAAAACAGCCAGCCAAAGAAGTGACAGAGACACTATCCTAGGGCTATGTTTAGGGTTTATGAGTTGGCAGTGACATGAGATCCTGTAAGAAATTCATGTCAGAGCAGTAGGGATTGTAGAGCCAGTATCTTGCAGCAGGGTTGTGCTGCTCTCCTGGCTGCTACAGCAGACTGGAGACCTGGGAGGTGGTGATCCTGGTTTTTTTTTTTTTTTTTTGTGGAGTCCCCTGGCAGCTGGCTGGGCTTCCAGAACAGTCCTGAATATACAGGTTTTCTCTTTTGGGCTCTTGTGAGGAAGGGACTGTGGCTGCTCTTCTGAGCTTTTAATTCATCAGAGTTCTGTAAATTTGAGCACCTGGATATTAACTTGAGCCTTTTTGGTGGGATTTGTGGGTGGGCACATAGTGATGTGGCTGCAGTTCTGTCTGAGGACCTGTATGCTTTCAGCCTTGCAGTGTGAGATGCGACACTGTCCATGAGCTTCATGTTCCTGCATGCCAGGAGCGCAGTGACCTGCACTGCATTGCTGTGCAGTCTGGAACACAAGGCATTTGTCAATCCGACTTGGTCAAACAAACTCATCACTGAACGTGGCTGGTGATTTTTCTCCCTGCTCTGACATTTACAGAAGGCTTCTGAGGATTGTGCAGATTGCAAGGAGGGAGCTCTGTTAGAACAGGAGTGTAGGAAAGGCAGCAGGCAGCAGTACCAAACTCTTCCCTCTCTGCTCACTCCATTCTCTTTCTTTTCCAGATCGGGTGGTGGATGATCTGAACCCAGTGCTGAACTTTACCCGACGGGAGGTGGAGAACCTACTGCATTTTGTGGAAGAGGAATCTGACCCTGCCCAGCTCTCCCTCAATCCAAGCAAGATGAAGGAGTCTGTTCTACAATTAGCCTGTCTCAAGTATCCTCACCTCATCACCAAGGTAAGACCAGCCTGCTTCCTTCCTGACACAGCACCGCACCAGGAGCTCTGGAGGAGTCTGGCTGGGTAATGGGGATATGATGGCAAGAAGGATGTATGTGTATGCTGGTGGGAATAGGTAAAAGATCCTGTAGAGAGGACCTTGCACTTCTCTGCATTGTCTTTTACTCATTTAGAGCCAAATCTGTCCTAGTTTGGGGGCAGGTTAGAGGGCACCCCTTTCTTTGTCTTGGTGCTGGTCAGGAAGGTGGTAGCAGCATATCCCAGCTTGCTGCTTTGACCAGCTCTCTTCCTGGGATGGCTTTAAAACAAAGCTGGCACAGCCAGCACTTGCCTGTGTTGTGAAGAGCTTCACTGGTCAGGTGATGCTGCAGTGTGGGCCTGTGGCCAGGTGCTGTGTGACCAGGCTGTGTGTGTGCTCATGCCCTTAGCATAGCCTTTGCCTTGTGCGTTCTGCTGTGCACTTCGGGCAAGCAATGGCCTTGGCTGAGCAGACTTAGCAATGGCTTAACTGACTCTGTCGCTCTTCGAATTGAGCTTTGGTCACATTCACAGCGTTGTCCCACACATGCTTCGCCATGACCAACTCTGCCTCCCAACTCCCCTCTTCCCTGCTCCAGCCTGGAATGTCGACAGCGCTGAAGTAGGGATCGGGTGGCTGCCATTTGGGGCTCGTTGGCTCCCTCTTGTGGTGTGTTGGTGTCAAAACCTCGGTGCTGTGGGGTTGCAGGAGCCTTTTCAGCATGAGTCACTGCTGATCGACCGGAAGGAGCACAAGCTGACCAAGGCAGAGAAGAAAGCAGCCAAGAAGAGCTATGAGGAGGAAAAGCGAGCATCCGTCCCCTACACCCGGCCGTCCTACGCACAGTATTACCCAGCCAGTGACCAGAGTCTGACAAGCATCCCTGCCTTTAGCCAGAGGAACTGGTGAGTACCTACCTCTTTCCCCTTCTTCCCGTGCTGTAGGCATGAAGTGAGGGGGCAGAGGATGCTTAGCCCTGTCCTCTGGGCACTGCACTTTCCTCCCTCTTCTCTCTCTAGGCGACCAGCCCTCAAGGGTGAGGACAAGCCGGTGGCAAGTGTCCGCCCAGTTCAATCAACCCCCATTCCTATGATGCCCCGGCATGTCCCCATGGGCAGTGCAGGATCAACCTCAAGTTCCAACCCTGCTGTTAACTTCCCCATCAACTATCTTCAGCGAGCCGGTGTCTTTGTGCAGAAGATTGTCACTACCACAGGTGAGTCGCTGATGCTCAGTGAGTGAATTAGGATGTCCATGGTGAATTGAGAAGCAGAGTATAGATGTCCATGTAGGCTGTGAGCAGATGGGCATCAGAGACACAGATACTGCCTTTCTGCATTTGAGTGGTTCCCCTGTACCTGGAGGACTTTCCTTGCAGACATGCAAGGGACATGGGCCTGGCAGGTTGTTGGGATTAAATTCCCTGTGAGAGGGCCTGCAATACTGTTGCCAGTTGTCCTTGTTGGGACAGGAGAGCTGCTGTGCCAGAGCAGTGTGGCTTTTGCTTTCTTGGAGCCTTTGATGCTTAGAAATAAAACAAGGGCATGCTTCTAGCACAGCATGTAGGAGACACAACTGCAGTGCAAGCAAAGGGGTTCCGTGGTGCACCTCCCCACTCCTGACTGTGGCTGGTGTGTAATTTCACCAACACTCTTCTATTTCTTCCCCTGCTTCCAGATATTGTGATTCCAGGTACAAACACATCCACCGACGTCCAGGCAAGAATCAGTGCTGGTGAGAGCATCCACATCATCCGAGGGACAAAAGGTAAGGCTCTCTGTCTTGGTAGGCCTTGCAGATGGAGTCCTGGCTGATGCTAGTTAGCAAAGAAATGGATGTAAAAACACAAATCAGTCCATTGAGAGGAAAGAAGCAAGAAGGGGAGGAGATCTGCCCTTTGCAGTGGCTCTGTTGCAGCCCATGCTTTGGATGTGCAGTTGTAGTTGATGCTTCAAGGCTGTTGCAGCTGTGGCTGCCCCTGCCTCTGAGAGGACCTGTTGAACTTTGTGGGTGTCTCATTCTCACAATGCCCACAGCACATACTGGGACAGCCAAACACTTCCTGGAGCTCCCAGAGCAAATTTTCTCCCAAGCATGAAGGTCCACATTTCCCACTGGCAGCACATTGGGAGGGGGTGAGCTCCAACCCAGGAAAGCTGAAAGGGTGGAAATGAGGAGTGAGGAAGGGGGTTGAAGCCCCTCACTGATCTCTCTGTGATCTGTAGTCTGGTCTTATGCAGCACCATTGTCCTGTTGCTGCCCAGGCAACAGGGAACCTAAGCGGAGATGGGAAACCATGAATGAATTTGTTCTGCCTCTGTTCCAGGGACGTATATCCGCACCAGCGATGGGCGGATTTTTGCTATCCGGACCACTGGGAAGCCAAAGGGCAATGAAGACCGTCGGACAGCTGTCTCAGGTAGGGGCTTGAGCTCTGTGTGGGGCTTGTTCACATGCTTTCCTACCCAAGTGACTAGGGTGGTGTTCCCTGGCTGTGTTCTGTCACACCTGTGTTCAGAGCTGACCTCCCCATCTCCCCATGATTCCACTGTTGTCTCTTGATTTCCAAGGTTGTCTTTCTCACCTGCTCCATCTCCTTATTTCCAGGCTCCCAGAGCTCTTCACTGGAGTCCACAAGTAATGGCAGACACAGTGCCTCATCACCGCAGCTCCCCAGTGCGGAGGAGCTCACTCGACCCATATCCCCTGACAGCCCCGAAATCATCAGCGAGCTGCAGCAGTACGCGGAGGCAGCGGCTGCCCGGGAGTCCCGGCACAGCTCTCCCAGCACCAATGCAGCACAAGGCCACCCTGCCCGCGCAGACAACGCGCCTGGCTTGACAGCCCGAGGAGCCGAGCAGTGTGTGGGAATTCACTGCATGGCTCCCTCTGTGTCTTCAGCCCTGCCAGCCACCAGCCAGCACATTGATGCCCACCCAGTGTTGGACTTACGGGGCAACAAGCGCAAGTCAACATCGCCATCAGCTTCAGAGGAGCAAGCCTGCAGGCAGCAGAAGAAGCGCCAGTTGCCATCATCCGTGCAGCCGTATGAACACGGGTACCCTGTTTCTGGTGGGTTCACCATGCCTCCTGTCTCTTTAAACCACAACCTAACCCATCCATTTACCTCCCAACCAGGAAACTCCTTGTACATGGGCACTGGCTCCTCTTATTACCAGCTGCCCAATTTACTCCCAGACCCTCATCTGGTGTTCCCTGTGACTACTGACCCTCTGCTGACAGCCGGCACCGCCAGCTCTTCTGCTGCTACCTCAGCCACCGCCAGTGTCCCCTCATTCATGCTAAACCCTTCCCTGACAGGGGTGCTGCCCAATTACTCGCTTCCCTTCACGCAGTCACTCCTGCCCGAGCCCAGGATGTTTGCTCCTTTCCCAGCCCCCATCTTGCCTAGCAGCCTTCCCAGGAGCATGGCATCTGCCTACCCTGGCTACATGTCCCCTCACTCGGGCTACCCGGCTGGGGGCCTTCTTCGGTCCCAGGTGCCTCAGTTTGAACCCCACGATGTCCCAGAGGTGGGATGCAGCTCTAATGATGAGGACAAAGATGATGATGTTATAGAGATCACAGGGAAGTAAAAGGGCCCAGCTCTTCCAGGAGGCAAAAGTTGCAGGACCTTTTTGGGAGTCAGGATTTCCCTCTGGGCCGTGGCAGTGGGTGAAGAAGGATGTGAAGGGTGTGGTGTGTGGGGTTGTTTTGTTCTTTTCACTTTGTTTTGTTGTTTGGTTTTTTTTGTTTGTTTGTTTGTTTGTTTTTTTCTTTTAGCTGTCAAGGATCTGAACTGTATTAGGGGCTGGGAGATGGGAGGGGGATAGAGTGGACCTGCTAAGGCTTGGGGAGCAAGAACCAGGGGTGGAGGGAAGCAGCAGTGTAAACCATAGGAGTGCCTCCCTCCCATGCTCTGTATGTCTGTCTGTCTGTTCTGTTGTCTTGTCTGGAAGGGGGAGGCTTGGTGTTTTGAGTCTGCCCTTCTCAGGCCTGGAGGCATGGGCTTGACCGCTGGTAGGGCCCAGCTCCCTCTCACATGAACTGCCTTATCTGTGAACTTCTCTCACTCCGGGAGGTGTGGGCCCGGGGGGGGCAACTCCAGCAGAGGTTGGGGACGAAGTGTTTTTACTGGGGAGGGAAGGGGAGGGCTTTTATGTCGTGTATGTTGAGGCTGGGGAGGGGGATTGATGTGTTTTAAAACAAAAAAAAAAAAAAAAAAAAAAAACAAAAAAAAAAAAAAAAAAAAACAAAACCAAGCCTACCACCCCCAAAAAAAATGTATTCATTCTCTTCAAATTCACATGAAACTAGCATGAGGGCTCCAGACAGGTTCCTGCCACAGTGAGGAGGGTAGGGCTTTGGTGGGGGGTGCCCCTGGGTCTTTTGGAGGGGTTCTATCCTCCCCCGGTTCCCTCTGAAGGGTCCCATCCAAGGTAGATTGGTCCTGTGGTTCTGATGCCAGCTTTCTGTACAAGATGAGTGGAGTGATCTCAGATGTCTTGGTGGCTGTTGGAGGGGAATCCTGGTGACTTCCCTGGCTCTGTGGCCCTGCCAGGCTGTGTGATAGCCACTTCTCACCCTACTGTGGCCCACTAGATCCAGGGGTAGGTGGGCTCACTGCTGCTTCTGAACAGCACCAGGAAGTGGAGAAGGTTGGGAGGAGACACTGGACCCAGTGCTGGTTGCTGTTGAATTGGATTGTGATTGGAGCGGTTTCCCCCTGCACAGAATTACTAATTTATTTCATGAAGGCATAATATTTATTGTTTGGGGGACTCTTTCTTTCTACTTTTAAATTAATTTCCATATTAAGAAAATAAAGTGCTGGCCTCCATCATACAATGGTTGCTTGTTGGGTTGTCTGTGGGGGGAGAAGCAGCTGGTTGACCAAAGCATAGCCTAGAAGCAGGGCCAGCTGTGGAGGCTGCCTGTAGCTGACCTGTGTTGCATTGGATGGGTGTGCCCCATCAGGGGATTGTGGCAGAGCAGGGAGGAGCTGCTCCAGGTGTTCTGCAGCAGCTGGAGGGTGGATAGAGTCCTCTTGTCGTGTTGGGGCAGGTGCAGGAGCAACATGAATTGTGCTCATTCATTCCCAGTGAGGAGGAGAAGGGCTGTGAGGTGTGCGAAGTTGGGAAGGACAAGCTCCTGACAGGGAAGTGCCACATGCCTGCAGAGGTTGGCCCCCACAGCAACCATGCTGGCTGCTTGCCTTGTGGCCAGGGCTACTGAAGAGCAGCTGGGCTTGGGGTGTGTGTCCGCACATGTGAATGCTTTAGGAGGGAGACTAGAAATCCAGGAACATCTGGTGTCACATCTAGGTGGCACGAGGCATCCCTGGAGTGGGGCCAGGAGCTTGGAGCAGTGGTAGCTTGTTAGGGGACCTCTCAGGCCATGGAAGCTGCTGGACCAACTAGATGTAGGAAAGGGCAGGATGTCCTGATATCCTCCATCAAAGGGGCACGGGAAGATTGGGACCTCCCTTCCTGAGAGAGCGAGAGAGAGGGGTGTGTGTGCACGCGTATGTTACAAAAACAATAAAAAATGTTACGGGGCTTTCCTAGTGTCTTTCTCTGTTTAATGGACATTGTCTGTCAAACATAACCACACCATTCATAGAAGCCTTAGATCAACAGTTTAGCTATGCAAATTATTTAATTTTTTTAAAAAAACAAACAAACAACAACAAACCACCACCAAAACCAAACATTAAAATAGTGCTTTCTTCTTTAACATATCCTAGGAGTTGAAAACCGAGGGGTTCTGAGCAAACTGCTGGACAACTTGTCTTTGGATGCACCATGGAAATAAAAATCAAACCCCCCCACAAAAGTAACAAAGCAAATTAACTGATGGTGTTCATGCAAGTTTCTCCAAAGACTTGACAGTGCTGCATCTGTGAGTCATGCCCTCCCTGTGCTCTATGTGTCCACTTCACGCACAACCCTGTGACACTGATTGTATGCTGAGCTTGCCCAGATGTCCATTGCATCCCTGTGAGGCTGTCAGCTTTCTGGTGGATTTGGGGAATGGGCCTAGGCGAGGACTTTCCTTGTCAAGAGTAGCGAGTGTTGAGACCTGCGGGCACGTGGGGGAGGCCGGAGCATGAGTATATCTCTTCCTCAGACCCCTGCTGCAGCCCTTGTCCTTGATGGTAGTGGTCAGGGTAGTGGGGTTCATCTGAGGGACCCTCCTGGGGCTTTTCTGTGACTCTGTGCTGGGACAAGGCATGATATCTGGCTGGGGGCTGTTGGCACCAGAGCTTTGGATGCGGTACCTGATTGCATGGCATTTTTTCTGCTCCTTGCCTCTCCAGGGGAGCACTCAGGGCTTCCTGAGCAGGCCCTGGTGCATCCCCATGCTGCCATCTGATGTCCTCCTGGGGGTCCCTGGCATAGCCCAAGCCCTGTGAGCATAGGAACTGGATGCAGCTGGTGCTTGTCTGCCATGGGGCACATGCTTTGTGCCTTGGGCTGGCCATTCACCTCCTGTCACCCAGGCAAGGTGCAAGGACTCTCCTGGCTCCTGCATGGCCGTGGCAGCTTGGAGACCCCTCACCACCTTCCTGTGGTGCCACTGCCCCCAGTGTGACCTGCTGACAGGGGCTTCTCACTGCAACCATCTATAGCTCCAAGTGGCTGCAGCATGATGTCTCTGCACAGCAAGCGCCCAGGTGGAGCCCTAGCCACTGGCTGAGCACAGTGGGGTGATGCAGCATGGGTCTGCCACACATGCAAGCCCTGGGCACCCCCTTAATGAGAGGCCAGGTCCCCTGGACCCTGTGCTGAGAGGTGGTTGCAGAGATAGCTGTGATACCACGATCACAGGGCTCCTATGGGGGCTGGCAGCAACTGGGACTGCTCCAGAATGCCTGGAGCCACCTGCTCTCCCATGGCGCTAGGGGAAGGATTTCCTTCACCCTCCAGAAGCTGTAAGAGTGGGTGGGTTATCCAGGGGCTTTCCAAGTGGGAGGACCTCTCTGAGCCCTAAAACTTCTCTCCCATGGGACTCCCTCTCCTCCTTATCTGCCGTCCCCTGACTTTTTTTCTCTTTAGCACGTGGTTCTGCTGCAGAAGGTCCCATCTTGGTTTTCCTGAGCCTGGAACAGGGGCTTTCCATGCACGGGTTAAATTTTTCTTTTGCTGCTGAATTTCTGTCTTCAAATCACTGGACTGAAACATCAGCTAGTTGGCTGTGGGGCTGTGCATGATACTGAGGACAGCAGTGCAGGACTCTGTACTGATGTTTTTGGACACCAAGGAGGATTTCTGAGCACAGCCCTGAGGCCACAGCAGAGCTGCAGGGGGCTCAGGTGTGGTCAGCTGCCCTCCACAATAGCACCCAGCCCTCAGCCCTTTCCTTTGGTGGAAGGTTTCCACTTCTGGGGGACAGTAGGGCAAAGGCTGGGTACTGCTGTGGGACATAATGCCATGATGGGGGTTGGGAGGGTGGCGGCTGCTGTGTTCCCCAGTCCTGGTGGTTTTGTTGCCCCTCCACTGGTGTGGGTCAGGGGAGCATCATGGGGGGCTGCATGGAGGCAACATAGCCCAGCATGACCCATGTTGGGCAGGACCTGCTGCACATTGGTCTCCCTGGAGTCACTGGGAGGTTGGTGAGGTGAATGCAGTTACTCACAGAAAGCAAGTATTCCAGCAAGCAAAGGATGGGATTTCCACAGCATCTTAGCTAGAAATAATGTGTATTTTGGTTTAATGATGTCAGCAAGTGACTGAGGGGAAGAGAATTGCTGTTGGTTTTTGTGGGTGGTTCCTAGGCCAACAGGGACAAGTACAGTAAATACCTTCACTGCTGGTGTTTCTCACCACTCTGGGATGAATTTTGTTAATCCAGTCTTGGAAGGACCTGGGGTGGGGAGGGTTTTTGGGTGGGGCACAGCGGTTAAACGGAGAACATAGTCCAGCTAGATTACAGTGAGATGATGGCTCCTTGCAACTTGGAGCAAGTGTTCCCTTGGAAGGGGTGACTGTGCGAGTGAGGGAGAGCAACCTCTCCCACCTCCCAGACCACTGCCATCTCCTGTTGCCCACGCCTGCTTTGTGCCTCCTGCCTTGGCGGCACCTGGCTCAGGGCCGGAGTCTTTGGCAGATGCACAGGAGCCAGAAGGAATCCACCACTGAGTCTCATTTTGGGTTTTCTGCTGGTTTAGGGTTGTTGGGGTTTTTTGGGTGATTTTTTTTCTTTTCTTTTTTACTTCTGCCTTAGTTTGTGGTCTGTCTTTTTGTGGTTGGAAAGAGGAGTATTGCTAGCAGGGTGGGTTGGTCAGTTGGCCACACGCATGATCATGTGCTTCCCTCTTCTCTCTGTCAAACGGGATGGGCTCTCCTGATCTCCCAGAACAGAGACTTTGAACAATTTGTTGTTTATATGATGTATTTATTTTTACTTGTGTTTCATGTCATTTTTTTAAAAAATAATAAATTGTACGTTGGTATAATTGCCTGTTGCTCCTCTCTCTTTTTTGTTTTTGTAAAATAAATGTCAAAATTATAAAAAGTGGTGTAGTGTGAAGTGGATCGGAGCCAGGCTGGACATGGGCATCTCTGACAACCGCAGGTGCCCCACAGCCAGAGCCTGGGCTCAGCAAGCAGCCCTGGCCCACTGCCTCCAGCAGCATTGGGGCTCCACTGCCACCTCCATAGCCACCCAGGTGAGCACCCAACTGGGGCACCCTGGTGTCAGGGCTGCAGCAAGAGGCAAGCTGGGCACATGGGTGTACATGACAATGCTGGATGCTGCCAGGTGTCAGAACCATTTCTGGGAGCTGGCTGTTCCCCTTCTCCATCTGCTGTGCTTGTTATTGCTGCTGCTAACAATTGTCATTAAGGGCCCAGGGAAAACAAGGAGAATAAATATTCTGTAAAGTGTAAATAGCTTTGAGTCTCTGAGAGCCAGTGCAGGCTGTATGCCCTGGCCCCAGCATGCCCTGTGGGGCTCATGGAGAGGCAGTGGGGACTGGCATGGTTTGAGGTAGTAACAGCAAGGCATTTCTGCATGGGAAGCCGAGGGGTGTCTCGGAGCTGATATCTGCATGCGAGAAGGGCCCTGGAGAGACTGCAAAGGGAGCTGTGGGTGGCCCTGGCTCCCTCAGCACTCTCAGAGGGGTTGTGGGTGCCTCCGCACCCGGCCGTTCTTGCTGTCTGGGGATGGGTGCTGCCATTTCTGCTGCCAGGCTTTCTGCCGCTGCCTTTCCTGTTGCCGCAGGGCATTGCAGTAGACATCCAGACTGGTGCCCGGTGCCCCCAGAGCCTGTGGGAAGCCCTTATAGCCTGGCTGCAGGTCAATCCGGGGCTGGGGTTTCTGGTGGGTCCCTCCTAGCTCAACCCTTTTGCTCCATTTGTAAGGTGGTACCTCCACAGCCTCGTGCCTGATGACACGGAGGCTGTATCGGGTGAGGGTCCAGGAGAAGAAGGGTTCCACTGCCTGGCACTCATAGGTGCCAGCATCATCCCTCGCCAGCTGGCGAATCAGCAGCCCTTGCTCCAGCAATGAGAAGTGTCCATTGTTCCTGACCTGGGGCAAAGGCAGAGCACTGTGGGTCAGTCCCCAGGAACTGAACCACTCCTGTGCCTTGTCCATGCCATCCTGTCCTCCGTACCTCGCTCGGGCCTGTCTCCTCGCCATGTTGCACCAGCCACCGGACAGTTGTCTGTGGGGAGCGTGCCAGGCACTCAAGGAAGGTTGAATTCTTCTCCACCCCAAAAACCACCTTCTCCATGACAGCAATCCCTGCATGGAGGATGGGATAGGGGAAGGGGTGAGTACCCTGTGTGGGAGCTGTGTGATGAGGGGAGGGCAGCACAGAGCATCCACCACACAGTTGTCAGCACAGAGTCTGCCAGCAGCTGGTGCTGGTAGGCATTGGTTTCCTGGCACCATGCTGCCCACCCTTCCAGGCACTGCTGGCTTGCAGGCAGAGCTGGCTGCCACACTGGGGTTCCTTGGAGAGACTGGGGCTGGTGCTCACCCTCTGCAGTGTCCTGGCACTGGCTGAGCAGGTCAGACTTTAGCACATCCTGGTTACGGGCACGCCTGTGTGAAAGCAGACAGGGCTGTGGGGTGGCATCTGCACCAGGATGTGGGACCCCTCTGTGGGGGAGAAGAGGAGGGCTGGGGGACAGGCGGGCAGGGTGGTAGTAGGGGACTGGGCTGACCAATGAAACTCCAGGGCCAAGGGCTTGTCCTACCCTGCTCCAAATGCCATCCCCTTGCAGGGGGACAGCAGGGCTGGCCCAGGCAGATGCTCACCTCTTCTCAGTGAGCAGGTGAGGTGTGCAGGTCTTGCTGTCCCAGGTGCAATAGGGATCCCTGGCCAGGCAGCAGTCGGTGCAGGTTTTTCCGTAGAGCTCGCAGCGGTACAGGGAGAGCTGAAGCAGCCCATGGGTACTACTCACAAATAGCTCCTGCTGCTTGGGCAAGCAGAACAGAGTCAGTCAGTGCACATGGCTGGAGGGAGCCCCGTACCAGGGCTAACCAGATAATGTGCCCACTGCTGGGGTAGGGGCACTGGGAGACACGGGGAGTGGAGGGGCAGAGCCTGAGACCCCCCAGACTGCCCTGTCAGGAGCCCATTCCCTAAATGTGTAAGTCTTGGAGTTAAGGGATCGCAGGCAGAGGAGCTGGGGCCAGATGCCCTCTGTGCCCTGTCCCTCAGCTGCTTTATGAAGAAGCAGGAGGGAGGACTCACCCGCTTCAGTGATAACTTCATGTCCAGGATGGGAGAAGGCACCTGGAGAGGAAGGAGAGGGTGCTGCAGTGATGTCAGTCCCTCCTGGGTGCCCCAGTCTTCCAGTGGAGCTGAGATGCTGTGGTGACAGGGTGCTGAGGCCCTGACCCAGGTTCATAGTCCCAGCTCCACCTGCTCCATGCAAGCAGCCTGGGCTGGCCTTGCTTGGTGTGGGCAGCCCAGAGTTGCCCTGGCCAGCATCTGTGCTTTCAAACCTGGGCTCAGCCCTCCCACTTTAGTTCTGGCTTTTGTGTGCCATTGCCATCCCCTCCTCTGGATTGGGAGCTGGGAGGTGACTTGCATGTCATCCCCCTGGCTCTCCTCCATGCTAGCAGCACTGTCTGCCAGTGAGGGCAGGTGGGAGCCACCTTTACTGAGGTGACAGATCTCCCTGATAGATGCCACGGGACAAGGGGAGGCTGCGTGATCCAGACACTGTGATCCAGCCCTGGCCTGTACCTTAGTGACACTGATCTCCTCCAGGCTGATCACCTCGGTGCCATGGCTCACCCCACCAGCCAGCCCCACCTTCAGGACTTTACCTTCATCTGTGAAGATAGTGAGAGAAGGAGCGGTCAGGGCTGGAAGCCACCCAAGCCAGCAGGACCAGTGTGCCATGCAAGCTGCTGCCCTGTGATGACAGCATCCCCAGAGCTGGGCTGAACTCCCACCCACCTGTGCTGAGGAAGAGCACATCGTAGTGCTGGCTCTCTACCTCCAGTCTGTGCACCAGCAGCCGCCGCAGCCGGTAAGGTACGTTGACCCTCACCAGGACAGGCTGGCGGCCCTGCGGGTACACAGGCTCCCACATCAGCTGGTGGGTGCGCATGAAGCTGATCACCTCGTCGGGGAAATCCTTGGTGGACTGCAGGAGGGGGTCATATGTCTCACTGGGGCACTGCAGGGTGACATAGGGGGCTGCATTAGGGCCAGGCCAGATCATCCCGCCCCCATCCCCGGCTCCCCAGCCCCTTACTGTGCCAGGACGGGGATAGGGGACGCGGCCCTTGTATTCTACCCAGCGGTAGTCGAATCCTTCCTTGTGTGCAAAGGGGCCGCTGAAGGCAGCTCTCACAGCAGCCATGGAGTAGACGCAGACAGCAGAGCCACTGAAGACGCCACTGAGGGGGGAGCACAGGTCTGTCAGTGTCCCTGCTGCTCCATGGGGACCAGGCATATTCATGCCTGTGCCCCTGAGCCCATGCTGTCCCCTGCCAGCCCCAGAGTCATGCACAGCACCCAGAGGTGACAGGAATACTTTTGGCAGAGCCAGTCCAGCCTGGGGGGGCCACTGGCTGTGCCGATACCAAACCTGGTGTTTTAGCAGATAGGTTGGTGAACCAGCAGCAGGGAAAGCAGTGAAATAACCAGTGGTCATTCCTCTGCCATCTGGCTGCTGGTCCTGCCCCTCTTCCCCCCAGGGCTCCCCATGGTGATGAACCGAGGGGGCTGGACTGGCCCACACAGGGGCGAGCCAGATCCTTTCTCACCTGGAGACTGTGAAGAGGCCAAAAACAACAGGATTCTGGGGGTCCCGGGTGTGCAGGAGGAAAACATCCTCTGCAAAGAGAAGAGCAGAGGTGAGGCACCCTGGAGCTGGAGACCCAGTCCAAGAGATGTAGATGGGCATCCTTGATGCCATGCCCACCTCCGTGGGGCATACTAGAAGGAGCAGCCATGGTGGAGCAGTGTTGTTCCCTCCTGAAGACCGGCCCATGAACTCACCAAGCTGGTCAAAGTGGGTCTCAGTACCCTGGGGCCCAGGGATGGAGCACACCAGGCGAGCCTTGAGGAATGTACTCCAGCGGTTGATGAGGCTGCGCTTCCCTCCGACGTCATTCTGCCAAGCACCAAGAGCTAGGCTCAGCCCAGTCTCTCCAAGCCCCTGCCCCCCCCCCCCCCCCCCCCCCACCCACCCCCCCCCCACCCCGCCCCCCCCCCCCCCCCCCCCCCCCCCCTCGCC
>JANHGN010020980.1:0-20183 GCA_024605025.1 Megaceryle maxima
AGTGACCTTCCAGTACCTGAAGGGAGCTTATAAAAAGACTGGAGAGGGCCTGTTTACAAAGGCCTGTAGTGGAAGGATATGGGGCCATGGTTTTAAATTAGAAAGAAGTGGATTTAGATTGGATGTTAGGAAGAAGCTCTGTAAAGAGTATGAGGGTGGTAGAACACTGGAGCAGGTCACCCAGGGAGGTGGTTGAGGCCCCATCCCTGGAGACACTAAAGGTGAGACTTGACAAGGCTCTGAGCAACCTGCTCTAGTTGAAGATGTCCCTGCTCTCAGCAGGGAGGTGGAACTAGATGACCTCTAGAGGTCCCTTCCAACCCAGACATTTCTATGATTATATGAAAACACATTTGCAAAATGCTGCTTACATGAGCATATACCACCCCTCAAAGACTGTAGTAAAACCAGCGTTGTCACATGGACAGAAACATCCTTTGAGGCTAGGCCCTGGCTCAGCAATTAAGCTTTCCAAGATGCTTCCGACAGATCTTGCCCCATCTTAATCTAACCATCTTAACTTTAGTTTGAGTCATTTTGCTAATTATCTGTAAAACAATCTCCTATTTGAACCTAATTGCCTATTTTGTCCTTCTACTCAGTGATGCCACTATGTCTTCTATCAAAGGTGTCTGCTTCTAAGAAGCTCTAAATGAGCGAAATGCTACCAGTCCCTCTCAGAATGCCCATGGTCCCTTTAAAAACTCTCGTGTACCCCGATACCTACAGGAAGTGAGCAGATGACAAACTAACCAAGCAAAGACTACTCCCACCCCAGCCCCTCCCCCAAAACGAACTTTAAAGGGGCAGAAGCAGTAAAAGAGAGAAAACCTTCAGAAGCTGCCACAAAGACGCTGCATACAACGAAAACTAATGTAAGGTTGCGGCGAGACTGGACAAGGTCGCAGAGGAGGAATCCACGCGAGGTCGCTAACTGCAGAGAAACCCCTCTCTGCCCAGGGCAGGCACACCCCTCCAGCTCGTACTGCCCTTGTGCTCACTGTTCTGGCTTCTACTGCAGAGCAGCCGCCAGGCTACACAGGCCTTGTGTCTAAAGAACCGCGTTCACCCCTTGGGGAGGGGAGAGGGGACGACGGGCACGAACACGAAGGGCCGCCTCAGAAACAGCCTCCCCCTGCTAAGAGCGGGACTGCGCCGCAACGAAGGCCGCCAAGCCCCCGAGAGCTGTCAGCTGCAGCCCTATCCACAAACCGCAGCACTCCCCCGATGCCCCTCCCCTGTTTTACCCCGTCCGGGGACAGCACCGGCAGTGACAGACCCACTGAGTGAACCCAAATCCCGCTCCCTGACGGACGCCGGGCGAAGCGCTCTCTGCGCAGGTGCCGGGGGGGGGGATGGGGGTGCGAGGGCACCGCGCCGGCGCAGTGGCTGATCCCAGAGCGCGGGGCGGGGTCTCCCCCTCAAGGGAGGCGAGGGGTTGGGGGTTCTTTTGAAGGGCCGCGGACCTTTCTGAGCTGTCTTGTCCTCTTATGTTGAGATAGATATATATACACACACACATACATGTATATATATACTATATATGTAAATATATATGTGTTATACATATATATACACTACCTACGTAAATATATATGTGTGTGTGTGTGTATATACATACACACACACATATACACTTAACTCTGTTCTTTTGTCTACCAAGAGATGGTTGCTCTTCTTTGCAATGTCCTCCCACCCACCTCCAATCCAAAGCTTTTCCTATGGCTGATTCTCTTATGGACTTGTCACCTCTGAAATACTATCACTTAACAGTCTAGGGAAAACATAAGAGTAGGCTCTGTAAAGACTTTTTCAAAAATCCTTAACGCTCCCTTGTTAATGCCATTTGTAAAACCCAGAGATAATCCCAAATTACATTTTAGGACATTCTTTAGTTTTCGGGACCACTTGGGACAGCACTGCTTCTGTGGTGACCTCCATCAGGCAACTGCAAATTGTGTGTGATGAATAATAACCATAATTTCCTTTAGATACATTTTGAGCTGTACAAGGTAGGAGCTTTGCTGTAATGGAGGATTTGGGGTGGTTTGAATCGGTGTTTTTCCACGTGCTTGCAATAGGCAGTTGCTACATGGTTTGCTGCCCTCAACATCTCTCTTCAGCAAGTATTTGGTCATTTATGCCAAGTGTTGACCAAAAAACACCAGATTTCCTGTATTTCAAAAGCACCATCTGCTGAGGAATGTGCCAGGTACTGATAACTTACAATGCACGGGGCTCTCAAGGGTTTCTCCAAAGGTAAAATGGGAAAAATAATCTCAAGAATAAACCACAATAAAAAAACCCTTAAAATATCAAAGGTTGTACAAGGGGCATTAAAGGCAGTCTGTGTTCCTGCACAGGGAGACAAATTGGGCAGAAAGCCAGCATAAGCAGAGAGACACCACAGTGCTGCCAGCCTGCATGCCAAGGGCAATGCATCCTTCATACAATGGGTCTCTCTGATTGAAAGAAAAATCAGAACTTCCCAAGCCCCTTGCTTTCTATCACTTCTTACTGAGGTAGGAGGCTGGGTGTGGCTGGGTAAGGATTCTGAGATAAATACCCAATAACAACAGAGTTGTTCTTAAGCAGGCATTCTTTAGTGCAGCACTGGGGATCCTCCAACGAATTAGCAAAACACACCATCTCATATACACAGAAACATACATGTTCATCAAATTTCCTGGAAAGGGCAGCCTTATGCTAATGAGTTCCTGGAAAGAATTTACATAGTCTGAGCATGACTAATAAAATTAGGGTTAGGGTCTTTCCCCCCCTCACCTGATGGTTATTCACAGTCTTCCTCACACTGTCGTTAGTTCAACTTTGGGCTTCCCTTGCCCATATAAGGTCATGGGGGTTAGGTCATTCACCCTTCGGCCCTGGAATGCTCCAAGATCAGTTTAAATTAGTTTTCAGGTGTTTATCTTAACACAGGTGTCCTCTTTTGTGCTTGACACGTTGGGTCCCTGTTATCAGAGGTGCTCTGGCTTAACTCAAGGCCTGCTTCATCTTTTCCAGGTAAGAAATCACAGGTTTCAAAACATATAATCAATTCTACCCAACGAATGACTGAACTGTGCAAGTGAGGCTAAGAAAAGAATACAAGTAAGGCTAATAATATTTAAAATTTCTGTGTATCAAAGAGGGAGCAAACAGGGATATCTATCCTTTCATGATGAGCCTGGGATGGACCTGGAAAACATTTTATTTCAAAGATAAATTTAGCATGCAGAACAGTCACCAGAGTTTACTGCAAATCTGCTTTTTGAGTTGATCCTCTGTTGGATGCTGCCTGGAAATCTTTCTGTGTACTGCTGTAAGGCTCTGGGAATTAACATGGGAACATATTTTATCCATTGTCTCTTAACCTCAAATTCATACTGTTTTAATTTAAAGCTTTATTATAGTTTGCCTGTTTTTCTGAAGGGCAAACTGAAAACAATTTCTGATGTCATAGGTCAGAACGATGGTTTAGGTTGTAGAAATATTTTCTGCTTAGATATGTGGTCATTAATTCTTGGCTTAGTTGCAGTTTTTGATTACTGTTGTTTGCCTTAAAAAAACCTGTTTGATTATGCAGTTCTCATTTTTAGTGTGTATCATTAACTGAATAGCTTACCTTAATTTTCCTACATTTGAATTTTTAACTACCTTATTTAGCAGCAACATTTTCAGCAAACCTGTACATAGGCGACAAGCTAGCATGTGAAAGTACAGTAAGCACACATACAAAAAATCTTGATTGGAAACCAGTATTTCAACCAAATACTACAGTTCACATTGGATGTGAAAACCTAGCGCATGTCAAAGCAACATATTGTTCTAATGTCACTATCTCACAAAACAGGAGACAGATTAAGAAACACAAAATACATTGAGCTGTGTGGGGAAGGCAAGTACAGGGAGAAGGGTTCTGGAGAACTGTTCTCCAGCTAGGTGAGGCTGAAGGAGGAGGGCAGGAGGTCTGCACAGCTGTAAGACAGGAGGGACAGCCATTTTTCTGCCAGAGACAGCAGAGCTCTGGTCTCTGGTGTGTGACAGGATCACAGAACTGTGAAGGTGGGAAGGCACCTCTGGATATGGTCTCAACTCCTGGCTCAGGCAGGGTCAGAGATCAGGTTGTCTGGGATCATGTCTCACTGGATCTGGAGTATCCTGACAAATGTGGGTCCTGTTCCAGCGTTTGGTTTTAATACGAAGTGCCTCAGCAACCCGCCCTGACTTGCCCTGCTTTCAGTTCCATCTGACGGCCAAGGCTGCTCAATTTTGAAGTTCACTCCGTTTTCGCACATTAATTTAGAAAAAACCCTCAAAAGTCTTACAAATACGAAGCATTACAGCAACAGCTCATTCGGCTGCACAGCAGCTCTCCCAGAGCCAGGACACAGTAGGGACACGAGCTCCCGCGCTGGAGCCAGGCCGCCATTTTGCAATAGCGGAAGGTGCCGCTCGGGGGGACCATGCTCGAAGGAAGGGGCGGGGCGGTCACGTCCCTCCCCCATCCCCTCCCGGCCCCGGCAGAACGTGACGGCGATGGCAGCGGCGGCGGAGCTGCGGGAGGCGCTGGCGCAGCGGCTGCGGGACTTGGCCATCACCACGGTCACCGTCGAGCACCCCGAGGTAGGGGCCGCCGCCATCGCTTCTCCGCGCGGGCTTTGGCGCTGCCCCGGCTCCTTCCGAACGGGCTGCGGCAGCCGCGTTGCTTCTGGTCACCCTCCGGACCTTTTGGAAATAAAATCGCACGTACGAACAGGGCAGAGTTTTATGCCCTGTACGTGATTTTCCTGGCATTATCGAGTATCGATATGGAAAGCGTCTGAGTTTGCATTTCTTTCTAAATGGACCTACAGGCGCTGGCCCTGTCCGGCAACTTCTAGGTGTTTTTGGTCTGCTTTGAGTACCGACATTGAGTTGTTCCCCCTCCCCTTTTCTGTCCCCTAGATCCCCTTCTTCCCCCCTCGAGCTCCCCAGCATTTTCAGGAGCTACTGCCCATCCACTTCACCCTGAAGCTGCCAGCATCTTGGATGCTTTCTAAACTTTTCCTCATGCCCAGTTAAAATTGCACTTGCCACGTCATTCTCATCAGTCTGCAGTGGAGCTGCAAAAAGGAGAGGGGGTGGGTCCAACTTTGTGTTTCTGAAGCGTGGTAAGTGGTGCTATGTACATGAGACAGAAATGATTCGGACAGCATGCAGGAGCAGTATGCCACATTTTATTTGCCTTATTTCAAATTTTCTTCATAAAAGGGTACAGGTTTTAGGCAGAGTAGAACATTCCGTATTTTCCAAGTATGTAACAAAATAGACCTGCAACTACCGAACTAAAAGTCTTAACAGGATGTAGAGTCTCACACTACAACCAATTATATTTTCCAGGTGTTTACCATTGAAGAGATGATGCCCCATGTCCAACACCTGAAAGGTGGTCACAGTAAAAACCTTTTTCTTAAGGACAAAAAGAAGAAAGGGTTCTGGCTGGTGACTGTTCTGCACAACAGGCAAATCAATTTAAATGATCTTGCTAAAAAACTGGGCATTGGAAGTGGAAACCTAAGATTTGCTGATGAAAATGCCATGTTGGAAAAACTAAAAGTGGGCCAGGGCTGCGTGACACCCCTTGCCCTCTTCTGTGACCAGGGAGATGTGAGGTTGGTCGTGGATGCTGACTTCCTGGAGGGACGCTTCGAAATGGTCTATTTTCATCCAATGACTAATTCTGCAACCATGGGCTTAAGCCCTGATGATTTTTTGAAGTTTGTGAGATCAACAGGCCATGATCCCATCATCATACGTTTTGATGAAGATGTGGAGTAGATGAAGTTTACTTTTCTGTTACTATACACAGATTGTGTAGATCAATATTGGTGCAAGTCTCAATACAAATATAATTAAAAAAAAACCCCCAAACCAACAACCCAGGCTTACTCCTTTTTTATTAAGTTTGTATGGTATAATCTGGTGAGACAAAATACTGTTTTCAGATTATTAGAAATTTAACAATATGCTTAAAAGAAGACATGTTTGCAACCTACCACAAGTAAATAGAAGTCTTATTTAAATTATATTATTAATAAAATGGATAAAACTCTAACTTCCCCTGCATGGTACTGGCCTTGAAGGCTTAAACTTAAAATGATAAAAAATAACAAAGTAATTTAAAAGTTTTAAAATTTGTCAGTGCACACAGGATTTTAGGCCTAGATTATGTACCTGTACCCATTTATCCCCTGCTATGTGGTGCTTTTTTAAAAATTATTTTTACCCAGGAAAACAAATTAACTATACTACAGAAAATGCATTTGATTGTCTTATGTTTTTAGTTGCATTTTCACTTTCACAGTATCCTTCCCTTAGGAAAAAATTATCAAGTCTTGTGGCAATCACCACAAAAAGACAGGGGCACGTGCTTCACCCATTTCTAGAGCCCCTCCACAACCAGCAGGACAGGAGGGAGCCCTGGCAGAAGCTATCAGAGAAACTTAATGGAATAATGTTCCTGGAAGTTCCTGACCAGTATATTAAGTCCTGGGAGAAAAAGTTAATACAGCCCAGAAGTGTATTAACATTTGTGCACAATTTCTACAGATTCATAGACTCCTAGAGGCTGTGCTGCTTCTCTGCTCCACCATACCCTTAACCAGAACCTATAGAAGTTGAAAGAATGGTAGAAGTAGCTTCATTTTTGCTTTTCCCTTTAGGGGAAGAGGACTGCACGTTGCTTGAGGGGAGGCTGTTTTGTCTTTCAAGAGGTGATCTGTAGTGTAGAAATATATCTACTATCACAAGAACAAGACCAGTACATTCTCAACGTTAAATTTCTAATCCTTTCTCCTCCTCTCTCCCACCTAAATGAATAAACCTCTCTTCGAAGAGGTGATGTGTTGAAGACAGAAGCAACAGAAATTCCATGATGCCCAGTAAATATACCATGGCAATGAGTACCTCCACAAAAAGCAAAGCCAGGGGAGTTACGAAAAGTGAGGGGCAAACTCAGGAGATGACAGAGAAAAAGGCTTTTTTTAAACACAGCCTAGTGAAAAGGTCAGGTGCAAACTGTACAGAGGCAAGCAATCGTGTCAACACAAATTGAGGCAGAGTGGAAATAAGATACAGAAGAGTGAAGAAAAAAAAAAACCTCAGAAGGACTTGTGATCTTGGATGACAATTTGCTACTGCGACACACTAAAGGATGTGATACTAACAGCAATAAACACAAGGCAGAAATCAGCCAATCTGACTCAGTCTCACTCTAAATGGCCAAGACAGTTATGTGAGAACATGAACACTGGTGCATAGGATTGATTGGTTTTCTTTCTTTCCTTTTTTTTTTTCCATTTTTTTTTCTCCTTTCCTCTGTAAGGAAGTGGGATCTTAAATTCTACAGAATGAACAATTACTATAAACTGAGTAAGAAAAAGCATCTTCTAGGTAAAGGCAAGTTACTTTACAAGCATCCTTCCCATGGTTTCCTTCTTTTTGTAAGGATTTGGCACCTAGCCTCAGAGACATGAACTTTTAACAACAGAAAACTTCATGACACAGCCATTGAATTTCTCCCACCTCAGAAAGACACAAACCAACCCCATCTATCATGGCAGTCATCTCAGATGGGAAAGATGTGACCTAAAAGCGTTGAAGCTATAGGACAAGTCACTCTAAACATGTCAAAATATATGTGGTCCTCTGTTGTTAAAGACTTCAGAGGAACACTTGGTATTAGGGAATACTGGGTTGATTAATGAGCTCTGGATTGACCAGTAAGTTACTAAATTAGCTAGATATTAAGATACAGTCTTACATGTCTTTAGAAGTAAAATTTATCTTGCCCTCTGCCTGCCACTTGCTCTCCCTCCCCTTTAAGGTTTCTTCTTTGTGGTACCCCAAAATCCTTTAACGCTTAAAATAAAATTAACCCCCCCAAAACCAACCAACCAACCAAACAAACAAAAACAAACAAACAAACAAAAAACCCCAAACAAAAAAAACCCAACCAACCAACCAAAAACCCACCACAAAAAAACCACACACACAAAAAACCTACCTACATTTGATTTGTCAAGGTTTTTAAATCCAGAAAGCTTTGAATCTGAAAAAATTTTAAAGGAGTGCACAATAGCAGTTTATTTCACAAATCTTAAGAGTCTGTACTACCTAAAATTTAACTACCTTTGTTCTCAGAATTCTGAGACTTGTCACAGCAAAAATAACTGAGCAAAACTGAAGCTTCAAATACTGCATTTGGCAAATCTATACTGATTTCTTTTTGTATTTACTTCTGAAATTAGTGTATTTTTTTTTAAATAATACCAAAATAGTGTATAGGTAAAAGGTATGCAGGTCTGCGCAAATAAACACCACAAAACAAGCTACACACTGTCCAAAAAAAATTCTGCTACAGTTTTATGGGTTTCCTTCCAGAAAAAAATACTCACTGAACACATCACCAACTGAGCACAATGTCATTACTTAACACCAATATCCTTCCTGCAACATTGGTTTCCAGAAAAAGTGTGTATAAATGTACACACAAAGAATAAAAATGATTTGGTTTGGCATTTTAATAACATAATTAATAAAGGTATACAATGGCAAACATTAAAAAAATCAATATGTAAAGGAAATCAACAGTTTTAAATAAGAGCTTTTAAAGTTTTGTTTCACATCTAGGTACATTCCTTTAAGGCAGTTTTATTAATATCAAAGCATTATTTACATATACATTATCATCTAACTCTGAAAATCATACATGAGCTCCTTTGTTGAGGCTGCGTCATGTCTTGGAAAAGTTTAGAAATACATGTTGGGAGTGTTACTAAATCCTCAGCAGACTATCAGAAAAGTAAAAATTATACATTGTCTAGTACCACAGCCTCTTTTGAAATCCTGAAGTATCAGTGACAGATTTGGCAACTCTTGTGATATAAAAAGCTGTGTGTGTACTCCAGTTGTATGCTGTTCAACAGCTGCCGTGTTCTTCCCCTGGGAGTTTGTGTTTCAGAAAACTGAAGTGGCTCTCAAATTAAATTTACATTTTTTACTTTAAGGGCACAGACTGGCGCTATTAGGAAAGGAAAAATAAAGTAATTTAAAAATCATCAGAGCATGGAGAACCCTCTGACTGTTCCACTGCTCAAACTTCCTGGCAAAAGCAAACGCTGGGAGAAATACATTTCCATCTCCAAATGTATCCCCGGTGCTGCTTTTGGCTAACTTAGCAAATACAACCCCAAATCCCACTCTGGCCTCTGTACAGATGGAGATGAAGCAGATCAAAACCTGCTTACAATGGCATAGAGAGGTACTAACCAGGACCAGCACACAAACCTGACCTAGCAGAGTGAATTCTGCCCCCAAACTCCTGCTGTTTCTCTCACACAGTGAAACTGCTTCAGACTGAGGATGAGTGGGTTCATTTCTAATACACATTATCAGTTAAATAGTAGTTGTGAATTTTCTGACTACCCTGGCTGTGATTGCACAGATGCTTTAAGAAGTTGTAATAATACACAAAAATTAAGCATAGAATACTCATGGGTGATCGTGGACAACTTAATGAATACAAAAAAGAGCTGAGCTAATGAAATGTAAGGAGCTGCCCATGTGGCAAAAACAACACTGCCACATGGCAAGGGCAGGTTACGTATGCCCAGCCACGCTTCTTGCGCAGAAGTGGATGCTACGCTGTCATGGCCACGTGTCACACCTGCCAAGTTCCCAGGGTCTTGGAGAATCTACCTGAGCACACACAGCTGCTCAGATTCTATGAATACAAAGAGCATTTGGCACTACAGCTTAAATCTGCTGAAATCAAGACACATGTGTTCTTCTAAAAATGATAACGCTATCAAATGGTTATGGTTTAATCATTTGAAATGCATCAGACATCTGTTGTCAGAGAGAGCTATGAGAATCCAGTCACAGTCAGACTCCAAAATGAGCTTGAGAATATAATCTAGAATCCAGAGACATTTTCCTAATATGCATGTTATTTCAGTTCTCTTTCCTAACAGCTATGCCTTTTCTAAGGGCTACCAGCATTCCAGATTTCCTATCTTTGTCTATGAAATCCTGAAAAGGCAACTTTTCCTTCAGTTTCTGTGGCTCCTCCCACATTGCAGTACAGGAACAGCACAGGAACTAGGCACACCACCAGATTTGTATTGCTTAGAGTATTCCTAACTGCTGCCATCCATTCCACATGCCTCTCTGGTGACACCTTGTAGCTGTCACTGCAAGGCTCACAACTCCCCCAAATCCTTCTCAAAAACATTGCTGGTATCAGTTACAACATGGGAAACTATCCCAAATGCAATGGAGCTCAGGCTGCCTATAAAACCATCGTGAAGCTGAACATTTCAGGAGTGCACTGGGCTTTGGATCTCTCCCAGGGTTGCTCATCTACATCAGTAATCTGCCAAACTCACCATGCTTCAACTGAAGTGAAAATCCTGACACTCAGAATAAGGGACCAGAAATAGATGCTAGTGGCAGTTGGTAAACAAAATAAACCAATAATTTTAATAAACATCTTCAGAGGAAGAATGGAAATTCTATATGGTCCAAAAGGCTGGACCAGATGATCCTTGAGGTCCCTTCCAACCTGCTATTCTATGATATGGTGGAAAACTGCAAAATTGATCCTACTGTCACGAAAGAAAGAAAGAAACAAACAAAAAACTTAAATTCTCTGTGAAGACAATCACAGGCTAAACCAAGTATTGATATTGTAAAACCAACATACTCTGTTTAACACGAGATCTTACAGCACATTTTATCATAAAAAGTATTTTAGAAGTAACTTGCTTTAAGAAAAAAAAAATCCTTCTAAAGCTTATTCCTCTTTTTCCTCCCACTTTGGATAAAATTTCAGGAAAGTAACAAAAAAGATACGACTTGCCATCATACTTTTTGAATCTGCTGACCTACATTCTCTCTCCAGTGAAAAATGATTCTGTTCCAACTGTCCCTGACGTGCTGAGACTTTATAATAAGGACAAAGCCTGTAAGCCTGAAGAAGTAAGCTGTTGTTAAGTTAAAAGTGTAGCAGCTGTACTGCAGTCTGACCTGCAGTGAGTCATTCCATGCTTACCTTGGCTGATATGGAGACAGCTGTAGGTGAAGTTATCTACACACCTGCTGGAAGAGGGATACTAGGAGCTTACATAGTTAACCCTTTTGAACAGGATTCTGAACGTGCTGATTGTTTTGTAATAAAATACAGTAATAACTCATTTTAGATCCACTTGTAAATTCACTTCTTTTGAGCTCTCTGCAAATGTGTTCAAGACAACAAGTGCATGCAACCACTGAATGTACCAACAACATTTGCTGACTTTAATATAAATCAATAATGAACAAAGTGTATCTTACTAGTAAAAGATAACCGTAAGGGGAACTGATTGTAAAATGCATATGATATTATTTACATTTCTTTTTGCCATCAAGAAACCTCCTAAGCCACAATCAGCTCATGTCAAGAGACAAACAATAATAAAAAAAAAAATTAGTCAATACACAAACATTTTAAGACAGTCTTATCATGGAAATGCCATTTGTTGAGAACAGTCTTATATTAAAATAAAAGTTATAGAAAAATCATACCTGACAATTTCCTTTCAGACCTTCTGAACATATATATGCAGAATAACTTGGGAATGTGAAAAACAGAAATGACAATTTCTCTATAATACGATTATCCCAAGACTCCCGCTTTTGTTAGTTACTGAACTTTTTCATGTATGTAAACAAATTTTTCTCTTGCAGTATGCAACAAAAATCAGCATAAAATTTTTGAAGAGCAATTTCATGCAGATTATGCTAACCAAATAAGGCAGTGAAGTGCCCTAAGCTGTGAGGTTTTTGTATCTGTATATACAGTCAATTTCAACAAAATACTACAGCATTTTAGATTTACAGAAGTAAATATAAACTACTAGTTATGGGTTTTTTGGCTAATTATTAGCAGAAGCTTAAGCAAATCAGTGGCTAATTTAATAAACAGAAGATAAAAGAAGTTGGTTTTTTGTTGTGGGTTTCCCCCCCCCACCCCGCCGGAATTCTTGAGACCTTAAAATTCTTGGTCCTTAGGGAGATGAGAACTGTCCTTTATTCAGTAGATCTTAACAGTGCAATGTGCAATAATTCCTAAGACCATCTATAAATTTTCGGCAGTAGACTCCAGTAGAGCTCCTTGATTCAAGGAAGGAAGGTAGGTAGGTTTTTATTTCTTGCCTGCTCTAGTCACGAAGAATGTAAAAAATTCCCTTAATTTTTATTAATGATTCCTACAGTCGCTGTCTTGTTACTTCAGATATAAAGGCTTCACACTGAGATACTGAAGGACACTTTTCTCTCTGTGTTCAGTTGAAAGGTAGAAAGAGAAAAGAACATAAGAAAAGCTTAAAGTGTAGAAGTATAAAATACAGAGTTAAGTCACTAACAGAACTAACAGCACTAATAGCATGCATCAAAGATGTTTTAAAAAAGTCAAGAGAAAGACAGAATGCCAAAGACAAGCTTTATAAAAAGGCAGCTTCCTTGCAGCATAGAATACTTTGTATGTTTTGTTAAACTGTTCTTTTAGATTTATCTGTCCCTTTTGAAGAACTGACTTCAATATTACTTCTTAGTCTGATTTCTTTTAACTTTCTTCTTCAGGAGATTTGAAAAGTAAAAGTCATTTTTACAGGCAAAAGGCTAAATGGGATGAAGTTCCCTGCCTACACAGACAAAATAACTACTGTAAAACAACCTGTTCTGGCTTAACTAATAAGCAAGATAGAAGCCAGTTAAGCAAGCAGTATTTACATCTGGTTAATGCAGTGTGCACTTGTTCTTATATGTAATGCTGTTAGTTTGTTGTAAATGAAATTAATCTCATTTACATTTTGGGCAGGAAACTCACCACTTGGCCCACATCTCATGTAGTGGGTATTACAATTAGGAGCTTTGTTGCTCCCTAGACCTGCTTTTTGAATTTCTGCTTTCTGGGATAGCTTCCACATCTGCAGAGAAAAGCATTTAATGTTATTCATTTTGTTTTTCAGGACATGAAAAAAAACCCCTCATGCATTAAAATACATTGTACTTTTTTTTTTTTTTTAGAGGGAAAGACAGAGGTGAGGGACAGAAGAAACTCATTGGAAGTACCTACTCAGCTACACTCATTAAAAATTAATCTTTGCATTTAGAATAACCAGGTGTTATTTTCAAAGCCACAATCAGGTATACTTAAGTAGATACACTAACTCATACCTGTATGAGGGGGAAGAAAAAAAAAAAAGTAATCAAGGCTGACTGAATGCAGCAGAGAACTAAACTCATCTTTATATTTTGACCTGCAACACACTGACAAAAAATTTTAAATTCAGTTCTGCAAAACAGAAAATTATTTTTACATGCAGCTGCTTGAACGTGCAAAATGTAGTATCTTAATTTACTATTCCCTTAGGGCAAAGCATCAAGCAAACCTTTAACTGCAAGCAAATTATTGAGCCTGAACAACAAAAGCTTTTTGGCCAGCAGCCACATACTTAGTGTTTATAATTACCATGCAAAGCCCTAACATATAATTTTTGGGGGCAGCAAGGAGCAAGGAATGAGGAAGTGTACTGTGTGCTTACAGTCAGCCATCTGAATGGCTGAGGGGCAGCAGTGATTGGGTCAGACAGGAATTTCACAGATCTGTCCACTTGTTGAGCATAGACCAAGAGATGGCCGTGACATTATTGTAAAAGCATAAAGACCAAAAAGTGTAGGAAAAAAAATGATCTGTACATGAACACATTTGTTTTCTTTCACATACAATAAACAAATGTTGACAATTTATTTTTTAGAGATATTAAAGTCTCTCGCAGCATATTGTCACTGCTGCAGCTGAACTCAGTAGAGCAAAGAGAAGAGCACAGAAAGTTATTACCCTCAGAACTGAAATGTGGTTCAGTACAAATTTATAAAACATTTCAAAATAGTTGTTTGAGCTGGGCAAGGTTATTCTAGAACTCCTGCTGAGGATCTGAGACACTAGTGTCCAAAGACACTCAGTTATTCTGAAGTCATAGAATCACAGAATTGTCGGGGTTGGAGGGGACCTTAAAGATCATCCAGTTCCAACCCCCTTGCCAATGGCAGGGACACGTCCCACTAGATCAGGTTGCTCAGAGCCCCATCCAGCCTGCTCTTAAAAACCTCCAAGGATGGGGCGTCCACCACGAAGTCCTCTGCATTTAAGAGAGAGGCTGTTTTAATGCTGCTCTCCTGCAAGTGAAAAAGCTACAACACCAGGTAAAGTGGCATTAAGTATTTGGTTTGTGTGATAGCTTAGTACTGTAAAAAGAAATGAAACAAATGCATGGGCAGTAGCTGCCAAAAGTGTACTTTGTTGCCTTGCTAAGCAAGGTTTAACTTCACTCTACAGGGGTAACCTCTAGAATTCCTCTTTAGACTCGGGCCTCACTCATGATTACAACTGTGGTTCCATAGTCATGCTGGAGAGCTTGCAATAAACATCTCTGGAGACAATACTGGTATGTTTTGTAGCTTGGCAGTCTAAGGACCTAAGCAAGACAGGGCTGGCAATGCAGATAACAGCAAGCCTGAAAGCTTATCCAGTTTCTCCAACAATAGCACTTGTTCCTAACAGAAGATACCACCTCTGGCTACAACCCCTGCTCTGACTGTAACAAGCAGTCTTGCTGGAAGATACTATGATTCTGTAAGACACAGGCTTACAATCAGTTAAGAAAAGTACAGATACTGGTAGCAACAGTGTGAGTTTATAGTAAGTACTCTCAGAGCTATGAAGATTTTCTATTTCCTTAAATATCTCAAAAAATGTATTCTGCACACACCGCTTGAGATAGCTTTGAGATTAATATTGCTGTTAATTCAAACATATCTACAGATCAATGGAAACAAAGTCAAATGACATGTCCCAAGGTAAGAATGCTGATCTTACTGTGAGAGAGTAAATGCATGTGAAATTAAGATTGTATTTCAGATTTGAATGTGTGTGGTGGGTTTTTTTTGTTTTATTTTCCCCGTGATGAGACAATTCTAGAGGGAATACAGCATTAAGTAACAGCACGCTGTGAACAACATCGAAGAGAAAAAAGAATTTATCAGCCCAGTACTAATGGTGGCCTGCAGACACAGTAAAGAAAGGCTGCTTAAGTTTTCAAACAAGAATTTGACTGTCCACAAAACATCTCTGAAACCTCTTTCTCCTCTCATTCCTTTTCCCCACCTTGAAATGCAGCTGGAGCTCCAGAAAGGGCTATCTCCACATTTTATTATCAATTCTTCCGTATGAAATGGAGACCCTATAGACTAACATATGAGATGTCTACTGCTTTTCCTGGGGGAACAGTGTATTTGCAGCACTTCTACCCCTCTCTAGTTAAAGGCCAAGGAATTAAAGTTCAGCCCAAATAGCCATGACTGCCAGAGAACTGCTGGCAAAATAAATTCAATTGGAAATACTAGATTATGACATGCATTATTGTCAATATTTATTTTCAATTTAAAATGTGAAAATATTTTCACTCTAGATAGTATTTCATTTTTTTCCCTAGTGTATGCAATTTTGGCCTCCATTAACTGTCAGTAACTATTTCCTCTTGAAAAAAAGTGCTAACATCTAAAGCCTAATGTAATTGTAGTTTAAGTATGATACATTTTAAACTCTTGATATTTACAATGAAGTTTCAAGCAATTGCAGAGCCAGTGGCATATTAAATAATTACTTTCCAACATTTCTCTTTAGCTGATTATCTGAATTTAATATTAGTTATTGGCTTAAGCATTCCTATACCTCTATAATTTTGCAAGCAAACTTTTGTTATTTTTTCTTTTATTTACCTATGTTAATTTAAGAAGGTTTTTTTTAATTATTTTTGTTACACATCTTGTTTTTGATCATATTAGCATTACTTTTATTAAGAAAAAATTAATTTCCACCATTATCAATAGAGGCTTTTATTACTGTACATCACAAGGAGTCTCGTAGAACTCGTATTTGACTCCTAATAAAACCATACACTTCACCACATTTGTACACCAGGCATGGAAATACAAAGCATACAAAAGGGAAAGAGGTGGAAAGGGTCATTTTTTCATTACAGGTGCTGCATATATTGTGACTATTTATTACCTCTTCATAAAGATTGCCACTGATGTTTAGGATTATGAATGGTCTTTGTATTTATTAATGTTCAAATATTTAAATATGTATGAACAGCAATTTGTATGTATTGTGCAAGCTGAAGGCACTGAATTATTGTGCTGTATCTTGTTCCTTGTGCAAAGTACATTTATGCCAGGATGCAGCATAAATGAAAAGAGTAAGACACTGACATCTCTAAATGCTTATTTTCATTAGTATCTCACTTCTGAAAGAAGGGGATAAAAAAGAAAATAGTTATACTCCAAATACATAATCAATGTATTACTGATACATCGGAAAGCATGAGCACAATGGGAAAGTACTTTCTTTGTACCAGGAATTATGTTGTTCACTGTGCCACTTTTGGCAACGCAGCATGCAACTGGTTTAACATGCACTCAGTAACGTACAGGGGAAAAAAAACAAAACAAAAGCTTTGTAATGCATGACAAAAATATAACTCATATTATGAAGACTTTTCAAGGCATGCAAAATATGTACAGTGCAATTAATGTTTCATGCGAACTTTGGTGAAGTTACAATTTTACATTCAAGCATGCTAAGAGTACATAACTGAGCCCTCTGCTGTCATTCTTAAAAAGCAATGACCTTCAAATCTAACACAGAACTATTTTTTCATTATAGTGAAGTCTTCTCTAAATCCAGTGGCCGCTGAGAAAACCTGTGTGTCCTATTAGACTATCTATCTAGATAGAAAGAAGAATAATAATACTACAACAACTTCCTTATCATACACAGCCATACTCGTACCACATGGTTTTATTATCTTCAGAAAGCAGCAGCGGGGACTGAGGCTCACTGGTGTTTAGGCAGGTGGTAGGACCAAACTCCCTGGTTAGATCAGACCGTAGGTCACTAGGATCAGATTCAGGATTAGCAGAACGCTGCTCTGGATTTTTCGGTACTGATCTAAATGCCGACCGATTTGCCTGATCACTTATTTTTGATGTAGATCTTTGTGGCAATCCACTTATATTACTAACTAATTCAGTGTTAAGGGATAAAAATGTCGGAGCCACAGTAAACAATCCTGTGCTGTCATTACCAGATATATTAATCTTATCATTAAACACGCTTGTGCTTAGCAAAGTTCTCTCAAGAAAATTTGACCTTTCCATCCTGGAACTCTTAGGCACATCAGTGTTATGTCCTAAATAACATGGTTTAACTGTATTAGCTGCATCACTCTGTGGAACACAATCTACTCTGTAAGCCACAGAGTGAAAAAAATTAGAGGGTAACTGGTGTGCTGAGTACTCACTAGAGGTTGATGGAACACGTCTGTCAGCGGTGGATGGTGCAGGATCAACTGATATAGGCTGTCTACTGTCCTTAGACAAAAAATCATGAATGCTTGTCCTCCGCGTAGTTCCTTCTGCCGTAGATATCACGCTGCTTGCACGAGGTAAGGTAGCATAAGGATTGCAATCTCTTGATTGTCGCTGTGATACAGTTGCTTGCATCTTATCTTTAACTGGTTTGGCCTTCCCTTGAGCACCTGATGTAAATTTTATTGGAGAGCTAGTAAAGTAGGTATCTTCAGTTTTACGAAGACTGGGCCTTACGATTTGTTCTGGTTTAATGGACCGTCCGTCTGAGAAATCAATGGTATTTTTTACACTTAACGATCTCACAATACCACAACCAGCAGATGGCTGT
This sequence comes from Megaceryle maxima, assembly GCA_024605025.1. Lineage (NCBI taxonomy): Eukaryota > Metazoa > Chordata > Aves > Coraciiformes > Cerylidae > Megaceryle > Megaceryle maxima. The sequence continues at coordinate 17,849 of JANHGN010020980.1, forward strand.
TTTCTTAGCTTTTCCCTTCCTGTCAGCTCCACAGACTCGGATAAGCTTTTCATGACTTCATCTAAAAGATTCTCTTCACTTGCAGATTTCATCTGTCAAAAATATGAAACATTTTATAAATTCATGCATTGTCATTTTGACCTTCTTTTAAGCAGTCTTTGTGGACATAAAGAAAGAACAACTCTAAAATGGTTTGCTTTTTTTTTTTTTTAAATTTCTCAGATCTAAAAGCAGTATTAAATATTTACAGTACATATTCATGAGCTTTCTGTACAGCTTACAAGTAAGTACTTTGAAAACTAGGTGTCAAATAGTTCATAACTATCTGGAATTACTTCCTGTAATACTAATTAACTTCATAAATCAAATGATCAAAACTTCCAAGTTTATCTTCTCACTAACTTGCCCTCTGCCATCACTCATCAATACTTCCTAAGCAATTTCATACGGACTATTACTTCAGCTTATACTAATCATCTGGAGCTAAAAGCTTAAATTCTCTATATACTCAAAGACAAAAATCTCAGCAAGTAATCCAAGGCACATAACCTTTAGGCACCCATGGTGCCTAAATGTAGACTGGACAACTCCCATTTTTCTTTTCCTTTTTGGAGAAGAGACTTCAGAGCTAGGAAAAAAAAGTTGAGGCCAATACTATTCACAGACTTGGTAGAGAAGGACTGCAGTCTTTTGCAAAACAGTAAGAGAGACAATTTGTTAAGAATTAAGCTAAGAGCCTTAAGGAAATACTCTGCAGAAGGCTGGAGAGAGACCTCTTCAATACCCTCCCAACCTGAATGGTTCTTGAGGAATAGCATCTCATGAACAGCAGTAGACTACACTTGATGAGTCAGATGGGGTTTTTTTAATTTTCTATTGCCAGAAGAGTATTGTCTAATCCTTAAAAAACAAAAAATCCTTGTCAGAGAGAACAGAGGTGAGAGGTTATTTTAAGTATCTAACAAAAAATCCAGAAGCATAGTCCAGGCTCAAGTCACTACACCAGACCACCCCTATCAATTAATCTGTGAATGCAGAATTTTTCAATTTCAATTGTGGTGTTAAACATCAATGGAGTCTGATCCTTACTCTTGATAGGCCCTAGTCACAGTAACAGACCTGCTTTATCCTAGTGTTACCAAGGTTTCAGAGAGCCCTAGTCAAGAACTAGTGATGAAGACATTAGAACACTAGCAGAGACAAAGTGATTCCAGGTTTCTAACAAAATGTCACTGATTTACAGAAATGTTCTATTTGTCTTAATCCTCTCAGATTTCAGTGACCTCCAGGGTCAGTTTCTTTGCTCAGTAGAGTTAAAAAGATGAAACTGAAGCAGACAAGAGTCTGTCCTCAGGGAATGAAGTAAAGCATCTTCCTTCCTGTTGATGCAAGGCAGATCTGACAACAGCTCTTAGTGAACACGAGTGCTGAACTGGAAGAAGAAAAGGAAACCTACTCTGAATTCATGGCCTTCCATCTGAACTCCATGAGTGCACCAGGCATCAGTACACAGGACAATTTTTGGGCAGTAGAGATCAACTTTTTTTACCTAATTCAGAAACTTGGAAAGGATCAAGCTGTGAAATTCCAAATGACTCTATATAATACAGCATGTGCAGTTTTCCAGGACACAGTCCATGCTGCTACTTAATGCAGGAGTTACTAATATCTCCATAAAGTTTCAAAGCAATTCTACTCCAAGCTTTCTATTAATTCTGTGTCCATATACAGGATAACATATAGTCAAAATATTTTTTAAACTAACCTCGCTTGAGGTACTCTTGTTGCTTTCTTCTAAAAACTGTTGCAGGGTAACAACTTCACTTCCAGGTGAGCCAGTTTTGGGCTGTTTTGCTCGACTCTCCAGTGTTTCAGGCATTCTTTGCTGGAGCACAGGACTAGACCTTGTGTGACCTTTCAGATACTGAATAGGACTGCTGCTGCTGCTAGACCAAGCCTCGTGTTCATGTAGCAGACTAAATTCTCCACTGCTGTGACTCTGTGGCCTGCTTTGATTGTTAACTGCACCTGCTTTTGGGGTAAATGGTATTAAGTAATTCCATAAGAAAAATATATGAAACCTGCTATACAGTTTAACCTTACTCACATCTGGAATGCTACCAGATTCTGTTAATAACAGTTCTATTTAAAATACTAAAAAATCCAATTGTCCTTTTTTACTCAAACCAACAATATTAGTAATAATTGCACTCCCCTGACTTACCTGTTACAGCTCTTTGAACATGACATGTTTTTGTTTTTTTTTTTTTTTTGTTTTTTTTTTGTTTTTTTTAAATAAAAAATGAAAATAAATTTAAAGAAAAAAACCAAAAAA
>JANHGN010020980.1:20283-45887 GCA_024605025.1 Megaceryle maxima
TCCCCTCCCTTTACTTTCCTTTTACAACTTTTTGAACAAGAAATTTTTTTGTTTTTTTTTTTTGTTTTTTTTTTTTTTAAATAAAAAATGAAAATAAATTTAAAGAAAAAAACCAAAAAACAACCACCAAAACCACCCCCCACACCTCTCATTTATAATCTGGGCCTCCACCTATGGAATACTATAATCTAAGTGGCCAAAGAAATGCACTCTTGTTCAGCATTGTTGTGAGGCATACATGCTAATATACTATTCATTAGTTTTACATTAAATGAAATACAAAGGATGGAATGGAAATAAAAACATTTTCTTCAGCATAGTTCTTCAACAAGAACTATTTAGGAATGCTGCTTCTCCAACATTTCCTGCTGTGACTTCTGCCATTTATTACAACTGTGACCTGATATGGCATTAAAGTCAAAATAAATTCCACACCACCAGTTCTTTGTTTTTCTGTAATTGTGAATTGCTTAAAAAAAGTCACTGATAAATAATCAAGTATTTCCTACTTCACATTACTCCTACGAAATGGACTTCAGTTTGAAGAAAGATAAATTGTTTACTGCAGAAATTTCTAATATTGCGTAGAAACTGGGGCAAGGACTGCCTCAAAGGACCCTTTACAGAAAGGGGTAATCAGACACAAAATAAACTAATAAAAGTCTTAAAGCTAGCATTCATCTCTAAATTTCCAAACAAAGAGATACTGTTTAATAAATGCAAGCCAGGAATATTGAATGAAGTCTCAAGTTGGCAGCGTTCTAGTCTAGTAGGTGCAATGGTCTCCAGATAGAATGACCAATATAAACAAAAAAATATCAAGGCTCATAATATACGACAATTAGGAAATGTTAGATCCAGGAAGGTTACTGATCTTTTAAAAACAACCTATAAATCTTTACAGTATGGAATTGCAGATGACATTTTGTCCAGTTTGTCTTGTACACTGCACTGCTTTACAACAGCAGTGCACATGTGGTAAGATGCTACAAGAAAAAAAATGAAGCAGCTTCTCTGATTAGAGAGAAGTGATTTTTAAAGTAATCTGGGGGGAAATCTTAATTTTGTAGCATTGTTACACGGGTTAGGTTTGATTTAAAATATTTATAACTTCTATACTAATATCACCCTTTTGATATTTATTTTAAAAAAAAGAGTTCTATTAATACTTGTATCCCTTCCTAATTTGGGGAACAAAGGTTATAAGATGCTTAAAGAAATGCATGCTGTGTTGTGTGCTGGGAATTTTTTTGATTGTGGGTAGGTTTTTTTTTTTTTTTAACCTATATAGATGATCTTACGGAGAACATAATGGAAATGAAGCATGTATGTAACTTCACCTACAGCATACCTTTGACTTCATGGAGTGAAGCATTGTTATTGCTATTGCTAGTGGATGTTCTGCCACTATCAAGGCTGGCTGGTCTGGAAGCTAAATGGAAAATTAGGAAACACCGTGATGAACAGAATTTTAGCAGATGACACGGTACCTTTACATTCTGATCACAGAATGCTCAGAGGCAGGAATCATGCACTATTTCACAGGCTGAGCATGCCCATTGTCAACAAAGTGGTTTCTTACAGATCAGAAAGCGAAGGGATTTCCAGACAGTCCAAGAGGACACTTTAAAAAGGGGCACTACATGAATAGTAAGGTACGAGGGAGAGGAAAAGAGAACTAGAGCGTACATTTAGAATTGGAACAGACTGGTTAGTGGGAAACCAGGATTTTACAGATGAAAGGACGAGCATGCAGAAAGCTGCTCATGATTAGGTCACTTACAACAGATTTGACAAGGAACCTTGCACATTGTTGAAATGCCACGAACAGGAGGAGCAAGAGCATCTGCACAGATAATGTCCTGTACTCCTATCCAATACAAGGGAAACGCACTGTTACCACCTTCAAAGGTCTTTGTTGCTCATACTAATTTTCAGTGTTTATAGTGTAGTTAAAACTTCACTTCTAAATCTATTATAGCTTTCACTTGAAGTGAAGTTTTTATATAGCTTTGCTTGATGCAACATATAATGATTTTATAAAATACAGTACTTGACAAAAGTTTAGGTTTCAGTAAACAATACACATTGAAAAATCAGGCCAGATTGGGATTTGGTTTTTTTAGGATTTAAATAACTTATTTTATTCTACTATTAACTCCAAAGAAGTTTTTAAAGGGGGACATATGTTGATCCTGTTCAGATGCACTTCATAGAATACTTTCTACTAGAGAGATAGAACATCTGAAGCAGTAGTTCAGAAAGAAGTGTAATCTGAAGAAATACTACACATTCACAAGATATGCAAACCACAGAAAGCATGCTCACTTTTAACAATGCCATTCACTGTTTTGCAAACATTGTTAACATTCTCATAATATATCCTTAATTATTTAATTAAAGTTCACATCTTACCATGAATTCTTGATCCTGTACTAGAATCATCACTAATACCTTGTGGACTTACATCTTCAAAGGATGTAGTATCTACACAGAGACATAAAAGATGATGTAAAATAAAATAAAAATGTGAAGATTATAAAAATATTTACCAGCTGTAAAACATCCAAAAAACAGTTTTCAAACTAATTCATTTTTACTCAAGTAAAATTTTGTAGGAAAAAATCCTGAAACATTTTTTAACTGTTGTTACCAAACCTATGCAGTATCTTAACACTACAACTCAGTTATCAATGCTTCTTTTTTGCTGAAAAATCTTAAAATATTGAGTAAAACCAGTATTTAGACGAAACTGCTGTTACACATTATCACATCATGTTACCAAAAGCTTCTACCTATACCTTTATTATTTAGCAACTGCTTGGATCTGAAGCCTGTAGAAGAGTTGACAGTTGCAAAGTTGATAGCTGTAGTAGAGAAGGCCATAGCTCCCAATTCTTTCCTCCTTTTACCCGTAGATATATCATCAGGACCCTCCAGATGCTCAGAACTACCTGTCCACTGTCCTCCTGCTAGGACCATGGACTGCACCAGGTCATTCATGGCTGGGATGCAAATGAAAGCAAATGATCAGCATGGTCAATGTATTTACTTTGGTTCTTATTTTTGTATTGCAAAATGTTTGACAGTTTCCTAAGCGTTAAAAGCACACTGAATACTGGAAGATATAAACACAAGAACATGACATGCAATCAGCTCAGTACATGAGAAATGGTGTGAGTCAGAGACTACTTTCAGCTTATTATGGTTCTTACAACTGATTTTATTAGGTATAATTGCCATGCTTGCGCTGCAATAGTATGTTAGAAGCCTTGATATAGTGTTCGCAATGATAAAATGGAACAAATGGGGATAAAATGGGCAAAGGTGTTAATACAACATACTGTCAACAATGATACGGGATCCTTGTACAGTGCAGGTTACTGCAGGGATACTGTATTTTATGTAATAACAAAGAAAAGGATCTGAAGAAGATGACATCTGATGATATCTACCTTTACTTCAAAGCTAGAGAAAACTGTCCATCCCTCATTAAAAATAAAACAAAATAAATCAATACAACATTTTGGCAACAATAACTGATGAATACTTGAAAAGTGACAGAACACCACAGAGCCTTGCACTATTTTCTACACTTTCATTAAACAAAAGAAATGACAGTGATTTCTTAACAAAAGGCTTATAAAATGTGCAATTTGAAACTATTCAGGTTAACACGGTGCACTGTAAATTTATATACACAGAGACATGTGTATATAGACAACTATGTATACAAATATATGCAAACACAATGCACTGAATATATATATGTGCATGTGCTTGTGCATGTGAATGTGTGGGTGCATGCCTGCATGTGTGCACATGTACACATATATAAAGTATTCAGTGCCAAGGTTTAATTATAAAAAAAAAGGGAAAAGGAAAAATTAAAAAAAGAAAAAGAAAAAGCTCCAGCTCCTTGTATTGTAGCAGGACTCGCACATTGCAAAATAGGAGAAAAAATACAGCGCAGTCCAGGGAGAGGTTAGTGAAAAATTAGTAATGGAAGCCAGTGTAGCCATTTAAAAGAAGCTGAACTGTCATAAAGTCTTACACATGGAGCGACGGTAGAAGGCCTTCATTTTGTCTTTTTCCTTCGGTCTGTTCCTCAAAAAGGGCAGTCTTTTCAGTGCAACCACTTTTATGTCATAGCATGAGGAAAAAACGGAAACAGGGAAATGAAAAAAAAAAGGGAGAAGAACAGATGGAAGTTAAATGTTGAAACTAAGGACAGAAATGAATGTCTGAATTTAAGCTATGTATGCTATGCTAAAAAATATTATTTTCATGCTTCTGTGAGGTAATGACATATGAAAGCTACACTGAAATATGAAAACTACACTATGAAAACTTTAATATACTCAGAAATGCACCAAAAAGAATGGTGAAGAGTGTAACACAGTTTGAAAGTTTTAACTGCCAAGCTCTTGAAAAAATTAATATAACTTCTTTGTAGATGATTACAGAAATTGATGACTATGTAGTTTTTACTGTGAAAATTAACTTTTCTTGAAGATAAGAAAAATGTCAACCCCCCAACCCAACTTAAAATGAAAGCAACTCTAAGTACAACTTCCACTTTAAACTATCTTGACATCATTATATTTTGGTATTTATAACTTCAGTAATGCTTTGTCCTGCATCCCTAGTAGGACACCATCTCTTATCTATCTGTCTGCATTTATTACATTTTGTGCTCATTAATAATTTTTGTCATCTATTGTCTTGGAGAAAAATTACATGGACCTTATGCTCAATCTATTGCTTGGGTGAAGTTACTTTATCTTATTGAAATAATCCACTTCAAATCTGTAATAAGAAAAAAAATTATTGACTGGAATGGTATACAGCAATTTTCTTTAGATAAATAACAAAGAAAAAATATCTTAAGAAAATCCAAATATGAGTGTTGCTGTAACATTCTGGGAGGGCCAAGAGAAAATTTAAATACATAATATCAGGAAACGAGTTAAAATTACAAATACTATTAAAAGATGGAGAAGGGGGAAATCACAAGTTAATCTTGTCCTTAGACTCAACTATTCTTCCTTAGTAACTGACTCTTGGCAGACACCTGCATTTTGAAGCATCAGATAAATGTTTCAACTGACTGCCAAGCATAGAGGAGCCACATGCGAACAACTGGCATGTAAAGATCTGGAAAGAAACGCATAATGCAATTAATAAAAAGTTCTTATGTATGCAGATATGAAAGCTCTAGTCCAGTCTATCAGCCCAAGATCTGCATACTTCATCTCTCTGAAGTCCCTTTTGGGACATCTGCTTTGTCTCAGTTTTCTGCTCAACCAGAAGCTTGTTACTCATGAGTTTGTATTGTATACAACAGTATACACACATATATATATATTCATTTACAAGTGCACATGAACCACCTGGAAAGAGAAAGAAATCTCTCTCTCCATCATACTATTCTGTATTTGTATTTTGAGTGTAACGCAATACGTTTCAAGGCTTCCAAGAATGCACGATGGGCACAGCCACAAGCATCCAAAACACACAGAGCTAGTTGCAGAATATAGCTATTATCTCAACCAGAGAAGAACAGCAAATGCCATCCTCTGTCAGGTACTTATGCTGTGGGGTGGGGACAGAGAAAAAAGAAAGGCACTGTGTGCTACCTATGAATGATAGGAGTACACCAAGTACAATTTCACCTTGGAATTATTAACTGCATAGGTATACAGGTTTGGGTTTTTTTTATTGCTCACATACTGTTGGAGATACTCCAGAATAACCAGATTCTTGGTTTGTTATGCTGGTGTGTTTTTGTTTTAGTGTTGTGTGTCGTCCCCCCCCCCCCGGGATTAATAGAGCATTCATCCTTGTGGATCAGAGGAAATAAATAAAAACCACCATAAACACAGATGATGACTGGCTCAGAAAAAAAAACAAAAGCAGAGAAGCTGTGAAACCTCCCATAAAGGTGACTTTATAGATAGACTTTAAAACCAAGATGGCAGGAGGACTATTTTGGTCTCAGTAATCATCTGCATTGAAGAACTGTAGTTAGAATTCAGTAACTTTTCTTTGTCTTTTCAGTATTCTATGAACACGGTCTTGCTTTCTGAGCTGAGAATGAATGATGAGCATTGCAGAATTCTGCCACTGATCAGGAAATTTCCCACTTTGTAAATCTCCTACTGTATGCCAAGAACACTGGGGAAATCTGTACAGATACTATTAAAACCCTTGAATCATTTTGTTCATGCACACAAGCAAATGCTAGGCAGGCATCTTCTAAGTGTTTTGGTAATAGAAAATGGAGCCCAGTATAATTCTTTACTTTTATCTACTATGATACAATGTGTCTGCTACTGGTACAAGTCTTTAAAGACAACAGGCCCACTAATAGCTTTAAACAGGCCCACTAATAGCTTTTTAAACCCCTTGCCTGCCTTGTGTTTTCTACACAAAAGCTCAGAATGGTATCCCACCCCATGCCGCCCCCCCCGCCCCGAGAAAAAAGGCTCTGCACAAAAGCAGATATTAGATCTGTGGTACTCACCTGATTCAACCACTGAACACAGATAGGAAAAGCAGAGGTGCAGTCAGAGGAGAACAGAGTATTGAAGTTAAATCCTGTGGGATCTAACTTCCACTGCATACACGAGCCACACAGGCCCCTCCTCCTCTCCATAGGGCCTCTGGAATCAGACAAGGGCTTGCAGCACTCTGCAAGACCTCAGGTGCTGAACAGGGTAAACCTCATTTTTGTTCCAAGATCACCTATCTTGTAAGAGAATAGGTCTCCTGAAAACACTGGCATAAGAAAGTGTCCTGTATCAGGAAAACAGTCTCTATCATCACCTTCAAAAGGAGAAAACCTACAGATTTCACATGGTGAATCTATTTATTGGTAGTGGTAACAGCAGGAAAATTAATTTTGGAATCAGCATCTCCTCTTGATTTCTCTGACAGGGGATATAGGGTAGGACAACTATACATTTTTAAGATCACCGTGTCAAGATACTCTGTTCTCCAGCTTTTGAGAAGGCCACCAGTTTGTGCCAGTGACTGCAATTTGGGGAACGTAAGTTGTCTTCTCTTGCTTTCTTAAGGACACGCAGAACATTTCACCTCAGAACTTCCCTCTGGAACCCTTAATTTTCAGACTGAGGAGGTTGGAGCAGAATAGAACCTGTCTCTTCCTGTACCTGAAACTACCACCAACCAACACGGACAGCTACAACAACTGAGCATTTGCACAGATGGACAGTGGCTTACGGTTCCTATCTTTCTTGTAGCTTCCTTCAGTGGAAGCTGCTACTGCCAAGCCACTTCTTACAGAAAAGGAGCCACAGTATCTTGATATTTCGGATTCAGAATCATTCTAAAAGCAGAAGAAATGTGCACCATTAACAGTACTTGTCACACTGAGGTATTCTTTTAACTTTCCGAGATGCAAACTGTCTCGCTAAGATTGTCATCACTGAATTGGCACATAATTCATCCAAATTCTATCAAAAACTGTGGTTTCCATAGTGACATGTTTAATGAAGGAAGGTTAAGATCCAGAATTAGATCAGCCCTTCCAGTCTGTGGATAAATACACTGGGATTAAAGGGGAACACGAACAAAGTCCATGGAGTAGAAAATTAACGAGGCCTGAACAACTTCAAACCTCTTTTGAGGATTAGCCACTGTTAACTTCAACCATGGCTCTTTCAGGAGGGTAACTGCACACTACAAGGTCCCAAGTATCATGCAAAGAAAACGTGTCACATGAAAGAGCCCTCTCAGAACATGGAATTGTTGACACAGATGCAGATGGTCTGAACCAAAGCATGCACAACCAACACACTTGCAAACACATCCACCACAGTTTCAGTCACTCCCAAATTCCACAAGACTTGCAGCTTGTACATAAAAGCAACAGTTGCTTTTTTAAAAAATTCAAAAGTACCTGTTTTGAACCTTAACAGACCCTTAACACTGAAAAATGCTAAGCTTCCCAAATTGACAATTTGGCAACATAAGTGATAAAATGTACTCTTGAACTTACCATTTTCTTCAATTATTTAAAAATTTACTCTCAAATCTGATTTTAATCAGATATATTCCCTGAAATAATGTTTTTAGATGTTTTTAACTTTGACTAAGCTTCTGCAATATACACAGAAGAAAAAAAAAACCCACACCATAATGGCTTTAATCATTTACAACCTAGAAAACTCAGAGCTGGCACAACAAGCAGAATATCAATCTGCTATGTTTTGAAACCCAAGACATTAAATTTTTTTAAAGTATTGAAAAATGAAATTATAATTTTAATACACATGTATTCTGGTGCTTTTACATGCACAGTCAAAAATGCTGTTGGTGCATAATTATTAATTAGAATAATTTTGTCCTGATAGCTTGGCTGTCATGTTATCTCTTAAGTTGTGAGAATCTGGACATTTTATGATTTATATCAGTAGTGGATAATAATACATATACATTAATAAAGGTACATGTTGCACAGAATCTGACCTTTTATACTGTGGGCATCCTAATAAGATGGCTGTCAGGCTCTTTCAAGGTTAGTAAATTGTGTCTGGAATACTCAGTCCCTCCTCCACACCTCTGTAACCCTCCTCACTCTCTTTCTCAGCCACTTATCTCTAATCTTTAGGATCAGTAACAATTCACGTATTTTTAAGCAGGTTATGTCTCTGCATTAACCCTTCCTACCTTATATTCAAGCGTTATCAAAATTCTTCATTGCTGGTTTTGAGAGATGCTGGAGGAACGAACACCTTCACACAGAAGGTCTTGTTATCAACTAAAGGAAGTTGGCACAGCCCCAGCTTGGAAAGCAAAGATTGGGGGAAAGATTGATGCTGGGACAAGAGGGAGAAGCAAAAAATGGTACTAATGGCAGCATCTGACATTCTATTCCAAATTCTTCTTGTTTGACCCAGTAACAGTGCCTGCCTCATCTTACCCAAGCACCCTAAATGTATTTTAGCACATACATTTAGAGCTAAAGAAACACTAAAAACTAATTCTTGTCCAGACACTCAAGGAGCTTGCAAGAAGTCACTATAAATTTGTCATTAATAAATGAACTCGGGCTTAATTCCCAAAGACTTAAAAAACAATCTTTAAGAATCCCCCCAATCACATAGCCTTTTCCAGCACCTCTTAATTTTTAATCATATCAAAAAGATATTTAGCCAAGGACTACTGAAAGAAAAAAAATGGTATTTTTCAGTACTCACTACTACTCTTTTTGGTCCCCAAAGTCTGGCCATCTTCAAGAGAGTTTGAGCCCACAGAGGAACTATCCTGACTGTCCTGGTGGGGTAGCTGAAGAAATCCTTCACTGGATTCTGAACGGGTAGGCGTAAGGGTCACTGACTTCAAACGTTCACGATTAACATCCTTCTTAGATTTTATCAGCTTCCTCATTTTCAGAGTAATCCAGTTGCCCCTCCTGTTATCAATAATACAGTGCATTTATTATATGTTAATTATGCCTTCAGACTTTTGCTAATTTGTATGCAAGAACACAGACATGATTCTGCTCCCCTGAAGTTTAACAAAAATGTTGCTTTTCATCTGGAACAGAACATGTCATGTGTTTGTTATGCAATTTGTGTTTATTTTTGAGTCATGTTCATCAATACCTTCTTGGTGGAGATGGTTCATAAAACTTATACTGATCCATTATCTTCTCCTCCAATTTCTCCTTCTGTCGCCTTAATTCATTTAGCTTGTCACTGTAAACAGAAATGAATGACAATGTATTGTATGCATCAAAAATATATATATAATGTGTGTGTATATATATACACATTATATATACATATAGTATATATACACACACTACATATATAGTATATGTATAATGTATGAGCAGCATACTCATACTCCATAGGACATTTTATCTGAAATTTGTTACTTTTAATGAAGATTCTTATATAATACCTGTAGTCTTACATTTAATGTTATTAAAAAAAAAAAAATTTCCATTTGTGTTTACTACACAACAGAATTTCCCCCCCTTTTTTAATAATAATGAAGTGCATATATGCTCTAATGGAATAATTTTGAGAACAACATATTCTGTTCTCTCAAAATTCAATAAAAAAAAGTTTACAGATTACAACAAATTTAGGAACTTTGCGTGTAGTAGAATGAGGAATAAATAACATTTTTATTCCTCATTTGCATCATTAGTAACAAACCTAGTTGCACTGATGTTTTAGAATTAAAAATGTAGTGATCATAGTTTGAGTTACCTGCTTTTCATATATAAATTTTTATTTTAAGAGAAACATTTCAGAAGTAGCATGTGTTAACTTCAACATAGAATAGAAGGGTTTTTTTAAAAGATAAAAGGTATTAGTGTAACTGCCCTAATCACAGTAATGTCATTGTTTCAAAACTCACATGTATTGCCTTTGCTCTACATGGAAGAGATCCTTGCTTTCCATATTCTGCTCAAGTAATGTTCTATTCTGTAGCATTAATGTCTGAATTTGATCTAGTAGATGTCTGTTTTCCTCCTCCAGATTTCCTTTAAGCTGGCTAAGGAGCTGTTAAAATATATGAAATGGTACATGCATACAGACATGAGCATAATTTACACACAGATAATGAGATTATCAAGAAAATTTAGGTCTACAATGGATTCCGACAGTCAAATCAAACAGAAGCTTAATTAAATCAGGACTCAACTGATCAAAACCTTTAACAACTTTAATATGCTTTACTAACTTAAAACAGTTAATGCATGAGCCACAATTTTTATACTGCCTGTATAACAGGCAAATTAATTTGTATTCAGACCCTCTTCATTATCTATAAACCAAAAGACTAGTTCTCAAGCACTCTGTATTATTTTATGAACCTATAAATACACATATATGTTACAGTGATAACTCATGAAAAATACCATAATACATACCTCACACTGATTATTTAGTTTAGTTGACGTAATATCCAGTTGTTGGTACTGTTCTTTAAGTTTAGAAAATTCAGCTTCTAATCGTGTTTGTTCTAGTTTGGAACTGTTCAATAGTGTTTTCAAATTCTTATGATCAGTTTGTAGAACTTCGTTCTCTCTCAAGAGCTGACTGTATGTATGTGTAAGCCTGGAATTAAAAAGCACCATGAAAGAATACATGCAGACAGAAGGAAGTGTAATCACTACCCATGTTCCTGCTGAAATGTTCCATTTCCAAGGCTCTATTATTACTCCATAGAATACATACGAAAATTTCTTACTATCACACATTGTAGAGAAGTATATCCCAGTCTAATTTTCCCAGGAATACATTCTGTCTTTAAATCACACACTCTGGGTTCTCTTTGTGCTTAAAAATAAAGCAGGACTTCTAAAAGCAAACATCACAACTAGCTTTAAGGTGCCACTTTTCAAGACAGGAGAATCTTACAAAGCAGCTAGATTTTCTTGTCAACACAAAATACTAACTATAACAGGACCATCCCAAAATTTGGCCATCATGGAGGGTGCATACATTGATTCCTAGGCTCTCTGACCCTACTGGGATGTGCCATATCCCTTTTCCAACAACCTCCAGTTCCTAGTAATACTCTTCATCAAAGGTAGGAAGCATTTAATTGTAAGGCTCTTTGCCAGGTAAACAAATCTTAATGCTTCCTCTCACAGCAAGTGGCTTGCTCCCTCTACAGCTCACAACCATAGTGCACTGTGCTTGGCAGGGCATTCCTCAAGATGCTCTGTTGAATTCAGTATCCTCAAGATAGAGTAATTATTTTGTGTGTGTGTTTGTTGGTTTTGGTAGGTTCCCCCCCCACCCCATTCAGTTTTTCTAAAATAACTGTATCAGAGATCAAAGGACTGCTATAAAGGTATGGATCATAAATGTCCTGAATTGCAGCATCTGGGATTAAGAACTGTGAGAGCACACAACACTTGTTTAGACTGCACTAGCAAGTGCTTGGAAGCCTACTAATACACATCTCAGACTTTTGTTTTACCTTTCATTTTCATCACAAAGTTTTTTATACTCTGCTGCTACAGTTTCATGTTTTTCATTTTGCTGCAGCATCTTCTCCTGTTCTATCTTGAGTATTTTCTCCAATTCTTCCAGGTGCGCTTTCTGTTTCAGCAACTGATTGTACCTGCAAACAAAAATAATAGTTTATTTTTATTAAAATGACAAGAGAATATGGACTTTTTTTCAAAAGGTTATCTTGCAAAGTTTTAAGTTCGTAATGATATAAGAACACTAAATGTATTCATACTATTTATACAGTGTTTTTTGCCTTTTACTCAGGAATAGCAAACTGAAATTTACTCATGCACATTAGTATTTACCTATCTTCTAAGTCCTTATGCTCCACCTCCAGATTTTTGTGTGCAGATTTAAGACTTCCATGTTTAGCAATCAGAGACTCATACTCAGAAGCTTGGCGTTCATGCAGGTGTTCCAGTTTTTCATGATCTTTGAGAAGTGAATCATACAATGATTTCAGATCTTCACGTTCCTTGAGCACACATTCATTTTCATTTTCCAAAGCTGACTGCTGGATCAACAGTTGAGCATTCTGATTCATAAGAGATGTGCTTTGAGAATTAAGGGTAGAATTTTCAACCTGTAGTCATGAAGATTTAACAAGAGTTGCAAATCAATTTCATAGTCTGGATTATTTTTGTCTATCTCCTCCCACTGAAAGATTTCTTGAGTTTAACCTTTAGCATCTTAGCAACCACATAGCTGTTCTATTACTTGACAACCTTTAACGGGAATACCTTTTATTTTTCTTATATCCCAATAAACAATTCCAATTCAAAATATTCCAAGAACATTTTTATAGCACTATGGCATGAAAGCACTTAAGCATATGCTTAAATTGACTGGTGGCAGGGAGGGGGAGGTTATTTACCTTCAAATATCTGTTTAAGTGTTATCTAGATGAGAGGCACATTTTCCTCTCAGCATTGACAGCTCTAGCATCAAAACATCTCAGAGAAATGGATGACCTGTGATCCTCATATCACATAAGCCAAATCTGTGGTATGACTAAAATAAAAGGAATGTTCATATTGGCATAAACTAAAGTTTAAAAAAAAAACAACCCCAAAAACCCCAATTTCTATTGTCACCATAAAATCCTTACTGTATGCACATATTAAAAATGATCCTTCAAACAGTAGCATCCATTTAACTGAGAGAAAGTGAAATAAAATAATAGCACCTGGAAGGAACTACCTACATTCTGTTTTAATGAAGAATTGCCATTCACTGTTCTCTTTCACTAACAGTAATGTCAGCTCATCACTTTATGCACATGTTGTAAGATCTGGTGGAAAGCACTCTTCTTGTAGAAAAGTACAATTTCTCCAACAATTATCTCAGAACAGTATCAAATGTCTATTAATATGTTAAAGCCTTCAACATTAGACAGATTTAGAAAAAAAACCAAAACACAACCAACACACTTTATTTTGTATGCCTCTGGAAAGATTAACCTCATCTAATCCTTGAATATCTTAAAGAATTGATGACACCTAATATACCTGTCACCTGACATGCATTAGGCTCAGTTTCCTTCTCTTTCCTATTAAAGAGATGAAAACCACAAAGTATTGAGGCTTCTAACACCCTCAGGGTATCTATTTAAGGAAGGGTGGGGAATCTATCACCAGTGCTCACTGTTACTAAGACACAAATCCCTTTCTGTTGGTACTGCAGCATTCTTTGTTACAGATGACAAGGCTGAACCTTTCACGGGATATTAAGTAATGTCTGATGGCAAGCCTATCTTGTGAAACTTCCCAGATTGAATTCTGAATTTGATTTAGTTCAGAATTTCCAGTTACCATTTAAGACATTCTCTCTCTTGTATGGTCCTTATGGTTATCAGAAGGAGTTATAAAATTACTGCTAAGAACAGTTTTGACATAGTCCACATAGACCAGCTTAGTGTGCTTCAGGTTTTGCTAATAGTTAAATCTTATTTTTGATTAACATATTTCACCTCTCGTTTTGATTTAGAGTTGATTTAGAGGTGTCTTGTAACTCACTTGAAGCCATGAGCAAAATGGCTGAAATCTCAAGGAAGAACTCCCTTTCTCAGTCTGTTGGTTATAACATAACTCAGTCATCCCTGGCACCAAAATCTACATTGCTTGGTGTGGTTCACCATAAAAAAACCCACCCAAAAACCAAACCAAACCAAAAATTTAAAACCCAATAAAAAGGCAGAAAACAATTCCTCCTCCCAATTCACTGCCTCAATACTTTTGGATAGCTACAGTTAATTCATTCATCATGTTTATCAGGTGGGAAAGGCCTGTGTTGCTGTGCAATTCATGAGGCAAAAAAGGAACTATGCAAGATATTCCTGTTTCTTTGACAAATGGTATTATAAAATCCTCAACAGTTCTGAATCCCAGATACATCCTCATCTCTTTAAAATGCTCTTATTTTCACCCCCATGTCCACCAATTTTTAAGGACTAGATGAGACACAGCTGTGCACAGATGTTCTCTTCAATCGATAGGCTCGCCACCACAAAGGGGAGTGCTGTACACTAACCAGATTTCAGTGTGGTTGATACAAAGTGCATCTGTGGTACAACTGCTCTGCTTTCCAGAAAGAAACAGGATGGTAACTTGAGGCATTCATAGAACACATTGTTTTGTTACTTGTTTAAAGACTCCTTCATTCTGATTACCATTCATGCTCCATCATTTCTGACATTGTTTACTATTTATGCTAAATTGTGGACTTTATAATCCCTCTTTTAAGTAGTTGAGATTCTTAAGAGCACAAAAAAGCATTAGGTCCATTCACAAAAACATTTCATTTATCGGGGGCGGGGGAAGAGACACACATAATTAATAACCCTGTTAAACTATGAAGAATGACATCCTAATTTTGGCCAAAATAGCTGCAAGAACCAATGGGCAACCATTTGTATAATTCCCAAGGTCACACATTACCTTTTTTAGTTCCAAATTATGTGAATTCAATCTTCACATAATCATGAAGTTTTTTGTTTGGTTGTCTCCCACCCCCCACAAGTCTTTTGTAATTGCTAACATCTTAATTTTCCTCTTAGGTATGGTTTGTGTTTTTTTTGTTTGTTTGTTTTGTTTTTTGTTTGTTTGGTTTTTTTTTAAACTCTATTCATAAAAATAGACAAAATACTACATTTGTCAGAGTATCTTCAGGTCACAGAAACAGTGTGTCCAATGTATAAGTAAGAAAGAATTTTTAAAAAGTTATCTTAGAAGACTGGCTGAAACAATCTTCTTTACTCTAAAATATAGAGTAAAGAGTTTAACCTTTACAAACACGAAGGATTAAAACCAAATTCTAGGAATGTTATTATTGATCAGCAAATAAAGTATTATTTGACTGCTCTTAATGCAGATTCTTTGCACATTCTTTTCTGTACCTGTACCAGAAACAAAATGTGGTTTACGATATATTACTGCCATTAGCTTTAAAGCTTTCATTTGAAAAAACCTTAAATTACTTTTACTTTTGAAAGCCAACTAGGAAAATATTACCTGCAGCTTGGCATTTTGAGTTTGTAGAGTTGTGTTTTGTTCCTGTAGAGAAACAGTCTGCCTTTGAAGTGCAAGAATCTGAGCCTGCAGATTGCTATTCTGTGTCTCAAGTTGCTTTAATTGTGTCTTCAGTGCTTGCTTCTCTGCTTGCAGTGTGGCATTCTTTGAATATTAAAAATATATAAATAAATAATTTTGAGTTCACAACTGTTTACTGAATTTCAAGAAAAAAACCCCCTCATTTCTCCAAAACAAAGCAAGCAGTGCAACTTCAGAGATTTACATGGTGGAATGAACTGTAAATCACCTTATGTAATGCAGTAACACACAGCGATATTACCATTACAGGTTAAGAATGTAGAAATGGGTGACTAATATTGTACCCATGGAGAAGGAGTAGAGAAATCTCCATGACTCATGTAAATAAGGATTATGTAAGAGGGATTTAAGAGATATCTGTGGATTCAAAAGGGCAAATTCAGGTTTCCACATTCCTTTAAATGCTGATTAAGTGCTTTACAGCATCTGTCAGAGCAGAATCCAGCTGCTTCATAAACTATATTTAATTCAGATTCTGCCTGGTATGGAAACTAGGTGACAAACTGCATACTTTTTAAACAATAATTTCATTCCTATTACTGGCACAGTTCACAACAAATAATTAAAAACAGAATACTATTTAAAATACATCTTACATTCCTTTCCACTTCAATTAATCTATCTTTAACTTTCAATAATTCTCTAGTAGTTTCCTGATTTTCTTTCTCCCACTTATTGACAGATTGATTGTCTTCTCCACTTCTTGGAGGAGAACTCTGAACCATCCTTTCTTCTTCTTGTCTTTGCTTGAGTGCTTCATAGTTCTTTTTCACCTGAAATTATTTAGGACAACTTACATTATGTTTAGAATTTTCCATTTTCTAGATCCTAACTTATGACCATACCACTTTTCAAAGAACAGAAAATGTTATGTTACTATATTTTCAAATTCATTTTTCTCTAAGTTTGGGGAGCCAAGGTACAAATTCTTTCTGAATATGGACAGCTTAACCCTAACAAATACTTGTCTAACAGAAAGAGAGCTCTATTTTCTGTTTTATTTTAGTGCTTTCAAGTGTATTCCCCCAACTTACAAAATAAAACCCTGAAACCAAGGACATTGTATTTCTTTTTTTAACCAGTCCACTCAGGCTGTTCAAAGTAGATCAGACAATTAACTGAGTATTACTACTTTTGGCATCCCAAAGCACATCAACCTCAGATTATTTATCTACCTGATATATTCCATGACCAATGAAGAAACATTTCAACACCGGGCCTGTATTATTGCAGTTTTAAAAAGCAGTCATACCTTTGCCCTACTTTACATTACCCAAACAATGCCCATCTTTTGCTGTCTTATACAGAAAGTCCAGCGTAGAACTAACAATAGCTGGTACAGAAAAAAAAGTGTTCTCCTTACTGTTTTAAGTTCCTGACGGAGTTGCTGGTTTAAATTTGTTGATTCTTCTAAACGAGCCTCCAAAGCAGCAATTTTTTCTTCTTTTATTTCGAGAGACTTCTTAAGCGTGGATTCTAATTTTGACTCCAAAAGCTTGTACCTACTGGTCAATGACATCACACACAAACAAGTCTGCATTTCAAAAAATTATTTGAGGTATTTACATTCTAAAGTGTTCTGAGCCTCACAGCTACATTAAAAAAATGTCTGAATGCTGACTATTTCAAAGCATGAAGACATTTCATTATTTATATCAAGTCCTATGTCTAAACCAAACAGAAGATGGTAGCCAAAACCATTTCTGAATCCTCCTTTCTTTTAAAACATGAGACACATACAGAAAACCATGTTCAGCCACATCAGTAGGGTGCTGGCTTTATTTGGATCATTAGCGTGTGTGATGACAGCACTCTTCCTTCTGGCTCCACTCCAGTGAATCCAGAGGGGACCTGGACTAAATTAGAATGTGAAGTATTTGGAGAGCAAGATATTCATCAATTTCCATTTCCTGCCAGCTCCCAAAGAGGTGGCACTAGGGAAGGAAAGGGAACTCAGCACATCGCAGGTGCGTACTCATTTGATGTATGAACATGCAAATTGCTCACTCAGTCCAGCTGCTGCTATTTTAAGACTATTGAGACTCCTGATGTGCAAAGCTTCCATTTTTTCTACTCTATTTACAATATTGTAGGGCACTTAAAAGACCCAAACCATGTATCTGGGAGAGAAGTGGTCAGATTTAGAATATATAACCTCAGAACAGTATCTCCCTTTTTAGAAAATACTGAAAACCACACTCAAACACTTTTAAGCAGTTCAGTCACTGTACCTGTGCTCAGAATCTGGAGAACATCCCACTTCTCCCCATAGCAGGATTTAGAACAAACCACTAAAATGCCCCTTTTTAATCTTGACTGCTGAAGAATCTATCAGTTTAGTGAATGGAATAGATTGCAAGAGACACATGAATGGACAACAGCATTAGATCTAGTCAGGAACTAGAGCAGAAGACCAACAGCAAGAGAATTTGTAAGTAGAAAGCTGTCCAGTAGCATCATGTAATAGGATGAGAATCTGAGATTTTAAGGTATGACAAGTAATTCTCAGGGACTTAAGAAACAGTACGCAGTCTATGACTACTAGAACAGACAGCATTTCATCTTCTTGAGCTGAAGCATATATTCATCTCAAGTAAGAATTTGTTATTGAGAAGTTACACAGTTTAGAGGAAAACAAAGAAGGAAAAGACTAATAGCTGAGACCAAATCTCCAGTTTCCTTTTGAACACCTAATAATGAAAGATGGTACAAATTTTCTAATATCATTGAGATTTGAGTATTTCAGATTCAGTGTCAAAATCCATAAATTACCTGAAGACAACAGCCATTTGAAACGTGAGAGAAAATGGAAACCACTGCAAAGTTAACTCGAACGTGGGCAGCTTAGGCCCCAACAAAAAACAAACAAACAAAACCCCCCCACACACACACAAACACCACCAAAAAAAAACCCCCACCAAACCAAAAAACCCCAAAACAAACCACGCAAACAGCTCTCTCAAGAGAGAGAAAGACTGTCCATTTTTAATTTCTGTCATCAAAATGAGAGAGGTAAACCAAAAAATACACTGAATGAAAAAGTTGAGAACAACAGAAAGGCAGGACAGTGGCAGAGCACAATTTCAAATCACTCTGAAAATAAATATTCCCCATTCACAGTCATCTAGCTCTACATGAAATTGTTAAAGGTAGTACTACATTTTGGTTTGAGAAGTTGCTCAATACAGTAGCATAGCCCAAATTCCTTCACATCTATTTGGCCACAAGCCTGAGCTCAGAGGTAGGCTTTAGGTAATGTTCTGAGTAAACTTCAAGATACAAAGCCTTCCTCACAGATCAGCCTGATTAGGCACATCACACCCAATCTGATATTTGGATATTGTGCCCTATCAGGTATTCCACCTGATTTTGTGGTGCTTTCGCAAGGTGTTTGCCAAAACCACCTTTCTAGACAGGCATTACCTCCTGCTGCAACGCCATCTGCAAAGAATTAAGTGTGAGCTGTTCTTACAACAGTGCAGCTGAGCAGCACCAAATTACAACAGATCCAATACCAGACATGTGCCAAGTGCAGGTCAACCAGTATGCAATGCTTGAGCCTGCTCCCTGGGCTGTGCTCTTACATATATGTAACAAAAAAATGTGCAGTGAGTCCTTGAAAAAGGAATACCCATTAGAAGAGAACTACAGGGACGTGACAGGAAATAAAGAGAAAGTCAACTTAATTTGTGCAATTCCCACACACAGTTAACCCGGAAGCAAAGAAGAAATGAAAAAGGTCATGACAGGTGCCATAAGTATGTTAGAAGATCATTTACAGGTTATAAGCTTATGAAAGCTGTATAAATCTCCCCGTTCCAGAGACACAGAACTCCAAATTTTCTTCCAATTTGTAATTTATAGATCCACTATGACATCATTCTGCAAAATGCGAAGGAAACACTAGCACTGTATGGCTCGAAGTCAGAATCCATATAGTGTCACAGACCAACTAACCTATGAGAACTCACAATATCTGATTTTTAGAAGTATGAGAAATGTATGTAAAAGAGAAGTGCCATTGTCTGAAAAGTAGAAACAGACTTACATGAGGTTTTTGTTTGTTTGTTTTTTGGGGTTTTTTTTTTGTTTATTTGTGGGGCTTTTGTTTGTGGGTGTTTTTTGTTTGTTTGATGTAGTATAATCTAGAAAAGCACCTTTACAGAACAAAATTCTTTCCCTTTGCAGAAGCACTCACTCCAACCACTTGGAATCTAGACTGTGATTTAGAGAAGTGTTGCTCAAGATGGACTTCTTCATTTAAGCAGTTTAAGCTTCAACTTAGCTCAAGGATTGATTCTTCATATGGTATATTCACACCTATATTCACATATATTATGCACTGTATGCTACACCATAATGCTTAAATCAGAAGAAATCAAAGTTCTGAGGACTTCTCTTAACAGAGGAGCTCCACATCTGTGAGCTAAGAAAAGTAGGAAAGACACCAGCAGAAAACAAGAGATGGTAACAGATTCTCCCTGCAGGATTCTGATACCATCCCAGTAACAGAGCACCAGCAGCAAGAAAGGGAAACTGAAGAAGAAAAGTTGTTTGGTTTCCTTTTGATACAGAAGGCCCAGAATCTATCTACATGTTCATGACAATCAGTTGTAATAACAGATCATGACAGCAGCTTTTTTTTTTTCTTGTTGTCTCTGTGAGAGACCACAAGTGGCTAGCATTGTGAAATAAAGACTGTCTAGAAGCTCACAATACTCTTTTCTCCTGTTACAAATTTTCCCTAAATCCCTGCAGGATAAGACAGAACACAACATACAATAAAGGAGACAGATGTCAGGATAGCAGCTGCTTTATAATGGCAGGTGGGGCAGAGTGATAGAGCCACTACAAAGTTTTGGAGAAACTCAAGTATTGGATACTTCCCAGCCTGTGTATGTGGGGCTTCAACCAGCTTCCTTTTGGTAGGAAGAATTAGAAGGGAACAGGTGAAAGGAAAGAGAGACAGTTTAAGGTAACCACTATGTGACAACAGCATAAAAAAACATTTCTATCAGTCAAGTAATCAAAAAGGAAAACAAACAAACAAAACAATCACCCCCCCCATCTATTATCTTTAGTTGCTACTGTTCTTGCTGATAACTAGAACATAAACGATTTTAATTATGCACTGTTATCTACTGACATACTTCATTTCTTAGTAACACAAAAGCAGTAACACATTTTCCCAGACAGCTGAATTGAAAAACACAACTTCCTTATTAATTGCAAAGAATATCAAGTTCCCTTTTGGGTCTGTTACTGTACCTTAAAAACCTAAAAGTATGCACAAAATCAGTCTGCAAAACCATTTCAACTCATTTCTACACTGTTCCAGATAGGACTCAATATTCTCACCTGTCATCACTGCTCTGTTCATCATGCAAAAGACGCTCTTTGTTTAAGCCTATTTTTTCAAGTTCGTGGGCCAGTTTTTCCAGATCATTGTTCATTTGTTGGGTCTTCAATTTTTCATTCACCAAGTCCTTACACAGGAAAAATTACAATCAGTATAATTGTATAAATAAAACAATGTGGTCTTAATTCCAAGAAGTGCCAAGATAGAAGTCTTTATCACTACACAACTTGAATAACACTCATTGTTAACTCTCCTTCCAATTGTTACAGCTTTCAGCTGTATCAGATACTCAGTTTTAAACTAAATTATTATTTCACTGTAGTTGTTTACTCCCTTTTTGTAGAACTGCCCTTTCAAATTTGGTGTTGGAACATTATAGCGAAAGGGAAAGCCAGAACAAATACTAACATGAAGAATCTGAACAATGTTCATTTAACAGACTCCGTTACAGTCTGTAAGCAACCTTACTAAATGAAGTGTAATATGCTCATATTATTCCATTTATTACAATTTATAGTTTGATTATCTGACTTTCCTTACTGTAATCAAGAAAGATGCTAACAGCTTACAGATTAAAGCATGCGAAATACAAACTTTTTAAAAAATATATTTTTTTTCTACAATACAAACAGATTATGACAAGAATAGTAACTAATTTCTGTTTACCTCTCGTAAAGTGACAAGGGTTTTCTTATCAATGGTAGCACTTTTCACAAGTTCTTTATTTTCCTTTTCTAATTCTTTCAGGCGTACACATGAGTCTTTGTATACAACTATTTCTTTAAACAAGGATTTATTTTCCTTTTCCAGATTACTAATTTTTACATTGTTTTCTTCTAAAGTACTATCTTTAATTTCTGCTTGTTGTCGAAGCCTTTTATTTTCTTTTTCTAGCTGTTTCTTATCTTTTTCCAATTGAGAAGTCTCTTGTTCTAACAACTTACTCTCCTTTTCCAATTGCTCTAGGCGCTTACTAGAGATTTTTAACTCTTCTAAGTTCTTTTGCAAAGTCTGATTCTCAGACTCTAAATCTTGTAATTCACTTTCTAATTGCTGGATCTTCTTATTGCTGTTTTCCAGGGCTTTCTGCAGCCTTTGGTTTTCTGTGTCTAAGCCTTGGTAGCTGACTTCCAAGCGTTCCGTCTTTTTAAACGAGGCTTTCATGAGTTCAAGGCTTTTCTTAAGTTGCTCCTTTTCACTCTCCAGTTCCTTATTTTCTAATTGTAACTGTGCCACTTTAATGCTTGTACACTTCAAGGATTCAATTGTTCTTCTTAATTCTAAATTTTCTTCATCAAGTTGTGAATTCTCCTTTTCTAAAGATTCTAATTGAAAAGTGAGATTTTTTAGGCTATCCAAAGTTTTTTTCAGTTTTCTGTTTTCTGTTTCCAGGTCTGAGTTTTCTTGCTCCAAGGCCTCTATCTTCTCACAAGTTATTTTTAAGGTAGTAATTTTTTTCTGCAATAATTCATTTTCCTTCTCCAGATGATGCAGCTCATTCTCAAGTTCTTCTGCTCTCTCCCCTTTCTCTTTATAGTGCTCCATTTCTTTCCTGACTTGTTTTTTTTCAAATTCAATCTTATTTAACTTACTGCTGGTGTCCTTAATAGACTCGTGAAGGATTTTATTTTCTTTTTCAATTTCTTTCATTCTTGCTTCAGCACTGATTTGCGAGCGCTGTCTTAGAGAAGCTACAGTTTGACTCAAATGTTCATTTTCTTGTTCTAATAGCTTAATCTAATTAGGGTAGAAAAATTGTAAACTCTGGTGAACATTGTGCCAATAAACAATTATTTCCATATATAAACTGAAAGCTATTCAGATAATATTACATTATACTTCCCTCTTACTCTTCCAGTATTTATTTGAAGCGTTACAAAGATGGTGTGTGTACTCAGGTGGAAGTTTGACAACAAAATAAGTAAAGTGAATCCTAAGTATCTCTTTCTTGGATATTATTAGTTCCATTCTTATGTTACCTAACAAAGCACTAACAAAAACAAAGCTGTACCTATTTCTTAGAGCCATTTCATTTTCACTTGTGTTTACCTAGATTTAGATTGTATCTCTTAAAAGCTGTAATTTCCAGAGATGTGTGTCCACAAAGAACAAAACTGCAGTCAAGCTCTAAACCAAACTTGAGATGGAGGGAGGTGTGGGAGCCACAGAAGTTTGTCTATTTCACTTGGAAAAAAGAGAGGTGGTCTGTGGGATAGGAGGGCATCACGCAGTAACAGTTTGGAACAAATACAAAGTTATATTTTGAGCTAAAGAGAACTCTCGGACATGCTGTTCCAAAACAGCTTCCAGAGAACATAAATCATATTAGAACTGCATTATTTTCTTATATAACATATTCCCAGATTTACTTCAAGGATAAAGGCAGCATTTACATCTTACTTTTTTTAGTATCTCTTGACTTTTTCATTTACTCCAAGTAATTTGAAATTATTGGGGTATGTAACAACAGACAGCAAAATTCCAGAAAACTGTTTAGATCACTATTTAAGAATACACTAATAACATATCATAAGGAACATTTCAACAGTAAACTGTTTGAGAAAAGCAAAAGTGCTAGTTGCAATGAAAAACAGACTGAGAAAACTATAGACTGTTCTTCCATATTTAACGCTGAATGTAACTATTAATTACAGGATCTACAGCTCTGTTCCCAGCAACGATAAACTGTTCTGAAACAATTAATGAAAAACAAAAAACACACCTTTCTAACATTTCTTTACATAACCTGATACATTACTGAATGTGCATAACTACTTTCCAAGAATTCTGCTTCTACAATCCAAACTTAACAAAAAGCCAAGATCCCTGCCTCCATAATTTTCAATGAAATCAAATGAACCTTGTATAGCCAACTCTGGTACGTTTCAGTGCAGTAGAAGACATGAGAGATACTGCTAAACCCTCCCAGCTCCCAAATATGCTATTTTTGAGAAGAAACAATCCCACTGAAACGTCAGTCCTATTCCAACAAAATTTAAAGCCACACACATATCCCTGATGGTTGAATTAGGATTTAAGACTTATTCCAGGATGTTTTAGTTCTCCCCCCCCCCCGCCCCCAAAGAGCACTTTTAATGCAATGTATAAATCAATTATTGTACCAGTGACCACTTCTGAACAAGACATGCTGGCATATTTTCTTTTAAATGATCCTTATTGTTCTCTTTAAATGAAAGTAAAGCTTCAACGCCAAGCCTTTTTTTTTTTTTTTTTCCTTTCCCTTTTTTAAGTGTGGAATTTCATTTAGTGGTTAAATTGGGCCTTTACAAATTTTCAGGATTTTAGAAATATAGTATTTTGTATTCCAAAGTACCATACTTTATTTTTTAGTTTAATTTAAATCTCAGCAAGAAGTATCAGTGGAATTTATAAAAGGTAACTATAGTCATACAGTTCTTCCTTTCAGAAGGACTTGATTGCTGAAAATGGGATTTCCAGAAGTTTCCATACCTCTTGTCCCCTAGTGGCTGCCTTCCACAAGTCTCCTGAATTATTCTGCAAAGACCTTCAGGTTTCAACACCCCTTTGATACAGATATGTCACTGACATTCAGTGCCCTCCCAAATACAACTCAAATTTTTGACAAAGACCCATATGCCATTTTCTGGCAGCCAAAAATAAATTCTGCTGTCCACTGAAAAGTCACAGCTAGAAAACATGCTAGTACAGTCAAATATGATGAAGCTGGATGTGATGGTTCCTAAGCCAGGCAAAAAAAAGACTCTGAGCAACACAAAAGGAAGAGAGTCTGTAGCAGAGCAGAAGCCCAGCTTTGCTACACTGGTCTCTGTCAGAACCCTTCAAGGGACAGGCTGGTGTAATTCTCATTAGTACTCCAACATTACTTCAAACACTGCCCAGCTGTCTGGAACCTGTTTTCCTCTGTTGAGGGGTGTCTGGCTTACTGCCAAAGTTCCCAATTTTCAGTTTTGGCTGAGCTACACCCTTTAAGCAACCTAGCAAATGCACAGCCCATGAAAGCCACAGAAGTATTACAAAACACTAAAGTTTTAAAACTTAACAATGAAGCCTCAGCTAAAAATGAGTCATGTCTCTCACTAACTGCAGGTCTTAGACAAGCTGTTTTGCTGCAGATACGTCCTTTTGGCAAATCTGCTACATTTACAGTTTCTTCATACCCGTAGGAGGAAAGAAGAAGAAAAAAAAAAAGAAAAAAAAAAAAAAAAATCACAAAAGGAGAACAGTGCAGTACAATGCAGCATCAAGACACCCGATTCCGCTACTCACTTGTCGCTCTGAGTTTTCTCGAAGTGCTTCAAGCATCTTTTCAAGTTGTGCTTTTTCTTTCATTAAATCTTTACTCAAATTTTGACTGTTCTGAAGACTTTGTTTCTCTTGGCTAATTTCATTCTCTAGCTCTTCAAGCTAGGGAAAAAGAAACAAGTGTTTTTTAATTTACTTAAAAATTACAATAGTATTAACTCTTAGCTAGGCTGAAGGTACCCTTGTAGAAATGAGTGAAGATAGTTAAACAATAAAATGCAATTTTCTGTAATAATCTGAAACAATCACTTCTAGGAATAAATTTACTTCTGACAGAATTTTCTCCCTGGCTTCAAATATTATGTCTATGAAGTACTTTTGCAT